>JAVHLU010002209.1:0-20443 GCA_036785755.1 Colletotrichum ledebouriae
TAAGGATAAGGAAGAGGGAGAGGTATAAGGCCCTACTTATAGAGCTTCTTATGCTTCTAGCTATAAGAACCTCTTAGGAAAGACCTCTTTAGTTAAGGAGTTACCTCTTATATAGTAGTATTCGCAGCACCTTGCTAGAAAGTCGACCTTTTAGGTTAAGGAGTTATCTTATATAGTAGCTTTTCTAGGCCACGAGAGCCTTAGTAGCCCGTTTAGCTCTAATATAATTAGCCCCGGTGCGGCGCGCGTCTAACTCTATAATATTCAGAGGGTTTACTTGCGAGTAGTAGGAACGTATAGGGTTCCTATATTGTTTTCCTTAACTAGTAGAGGGTATAGGTCAAAATGCCTATATACTGTATAGTGTTTCCCGAATTGTGCCTGCGAACTAGGTGAATTTGTTGTAGTCTTTTTGCGAAGGGGCTGCGGCGTAATTCCGAGCTCAATAACTTCTAAATATAGCTCTATTACTCCTTATTAATAGCTAATAATACTAATACCTCCCTTACCCCCTCTCCTACCTCCTTATCTTAATATTAATTAATAATCCTAATCCTTAATAATTTTAAAGCTGTTATTAACTATAAGATATATAATTAGGTTAGGTCTTTTAATCCTCAAGAGACGGCCTCTAGCCACTGCATAGTGATTTTAGCTGCTTAAGTGTAATAGACCTTCTAACTCCGCGCCTCCTAATAATACATAGCCTTTAGTCACGTGATTATAACTTTCCTAACTATAGCTATACTTATATATACCCTACTAGATAGCCTCACGATCTTTAACTTTATATCGATAATAACGTAGTTTTTAATTATTTAAACTATAAAACTATTAACCTTTTATCTCGCGTACTACCCACGCTGCTATTAAATACTGCGTCTATTACTACTTCGTCCGCTAGTCGTTACTATCTTTATAGTCCTCTTATTCGATCGGGTTAGCTAACGCCTTCGTAGCTATACTATTATTAGCAACGCTCTCTCTATATTAAAGCAGTTAGCACAAGCTATACTTACTAACGTTTAAGCCCTAATAGGCCTAGGCTGCCTAGGCTACCTCTACCTTAGTAATATAGAGGACCTGCGTAAAGAAGGGCTACTCTATAGGGTACGTAACGACTCGCTAAACTTCTACTACTAAGTTTACTTACTTAGCTTTAATACTATTATACCTTATAGAGTACCCTATAGGGGTATTAAGGTAAGCCCTCTTAAGGGCTATATTAATAATACGCTCTCTATATATAATAGAGTAGTTAATAAAGGAGCGGGTTTTATTAATTATATCGAGGCTAAACTCTCTAGTAACCCCCTCTATATTATTTATACTAAAGGGTATGCCTCGCTTAGGCTTACTATATTTATATATAGGGTCTAGTGCTAATATAGTTAAGGATTTATTATAGGTTAGATAAGGAAGAGGGAGAGGTATAAGGCCTTACTCGTAATAAAGCTTCTTATACTTCTAGCTATAAGAACCTCTTAGGAAAGACCTCTTTAGTTAAGGAATTACCTCTTATATAGTACTATTTACCTTTAGTACCTTACTAGAAGGTTAACTTTTTAGATTAAGGAGTTATCTTATATAGTAGCTTTTATAGCACCTTTAGCACCTTACTAAAAGGTTAACCTTTTAAGTTAAGGAGTTATCTTATATAGTAGCTTTCGCAGCACCTTATTAGAAGGTTTAGCGAGGGCGTTTCTAGGCTATAAGAGCTTTAGTAGCCCGTTTAGCTCTAATATAATTAGCCCTAGTATAGCGCGTATCCGACTTTATATAAGGATTTACTTATAAGTAGTAAGAATATATAGGGTTCCTATATTATTTTCCTTAACTAATAGAGGGTATTAGTTAAAATACCCGTATAGTATTTCCCAAATTATACTTGCAAACTAGGTGAATTTATTATAGTCTTTTTGCGAAGGGGCTGCGGCGTAATTCCGAACTTAATCCTCAAGAGACTAACTAGGCTAAGACTACTAGCTATATTACCTATTATACTAGTAACTACCTTAAGTACTATATCTAAGGTTACTAACTATAAGCTAACTTTAAGGAAGACTTTTAGGATATTATTAAGATCTTTAACTATATAAATACTTATATTATTAAAGCTCTTTAGAAAGTCCTTATTAATAATAATATATTTATTATTTATAATAGTAATTAAAGTAAGGAAAATATTACTACTATTAATTAATAATCTAACTTCTACTTATAGAGTAATAAATTTAGTTAAATTATAATACCTAATAACTATTAAAAGGTATAATAAAGAACTTAATCTATTCATAGAAATTATATAGGAAGAAACCCCTCTTTTTCCAGTCATTACTCCTCCTATATAACGCTAAAAGCCCTCTACTACTCCTATATTCCCTATATATTAACCCCCCCCTTATCCCCCTCTAGTAGAGACTACCTAACCTTTTTTATTCCAAAATACTAGGAATAATACCTAAGGTTTTAACTTTATAAGACCTATAGAATAGAACTAGTAAGCCTAATTCCTACTACATAAGATCCCTTTATTATATTAACTTAAGAGTCTTACTAAGTCTTATAATAATAATAACCTTAAGTATAGTAATCATAAGATAGATATATTAGATTTAAAACTCTTTATTTTTAAGGATTGTTATATTAAAGCTAGTATATCCCTATAATAGTATACTAAAGCGTTTTCCCTTATATTAAAAGGAGATACCTAAGAGTACTATTTCTAATATATTACTACTAAATACCCCCCCTTATCATATACTAAGGTAGTTATATAGATAAAGGGTTGCTTTAAATCTAAGGAATTCTATATTATTAATAAGGAGTTATAAGATAATAATATATTATCTAACCTTATATATAAGAACCTAGATAAATCTATTACTAAAAACCTTAAAGTCCTATTTAAAACCCTCTTTATTATCATACCTACTCTTAATAAGGAATTTAATATTAATAAGAACCCCCGCTATTATAAGATTTTAAGCGCTTACTAAGGAGTTTAAAAGTATAAACTTACCCTCTATAAGTATCTTATTAACTTATAGGACCTCTATAACTCCCTATATTTTACTATTAGTACGAAATCATAAATAGACTAAAGCTTTAATATATAATTTATAGCTTTAGAGGATCTAGAGAAGTATAATATAAGATATATAGATTAATAATTCTAAAGTAATAATTATTATAACTTCTACTAAAATTATAATAATAATAATAATAATAGATTTTAGTAAAACTAGCTATATTAATAAAGACCCCCTCTATACTATTAATCCTATACTAAGTATTATAATTACTTAAGAAGGTACTAGATTTACTATAAGCTTAAGTACTAATCCTAGAAATATAATAATAATAAATATACCTAAGAGTTTAATAAGTTTAAGTCTAAGTACCCTTAAAATATTACTAAGGAAGAGTTTAATACCTTCCTTATTAACTTTCAAGGTAATAATAAGGACTAGGAAGCTCTAGCGAATAATATTAATACTAATAGCGAATTTAAATAGTACCTTTAGGATTACTAGTAGGACTAATCCTAGCCCTCCTCCCCTTATAAGTTTACTATATTTATTACTAATATTATATTTATAATTAATACTAATAAATTATTTAACTTACTATTAAATTAAGCTACTTTCTTTATAATTATATATATTAACCTATCTACTAACCCTAAGCTTACTCTCTTACTCACTTAGCTTATCCTACTTAGAGCCTCTACCTCTATCTAATTATTTACGCTTAATAATAAGTACTCTAAAGAAGTTTTCTAAGGTATTATACTAGATTTAGGCGCTACTAGAGTCTTTATTACTAGCTAATAGTAAGTCATTACCTTATAATAGACTTATTTATTAATAGTAATTAATAGGGTAAATACTAGCTAAGCAAGAGTACGCTTTAGAGATAGTCCCTATAAGGATTTATTTAGTACTATTATAGTTAAAACTATATTTAGTAGTATAACCTTCTAAATAATACCCTCTAATACCCCTTTCCTCCTCTATTTAAGTAATATAGACTAAATAAATATTTACTTTAATAATCTTTATAATTACTTATTTTAGGGTAGTATTACTACCCTAGTTATATATAAAGAGGGCTATACCTAGCTTCTCCTTAATAAATAGGAGATTTTTACCTAAACTAGCTATTTAATAAATACTAAGCTATAATACCTCTATTAATAATTTAGTTACCCCTCTCTTATTAAATTAGCTACCCTCCTCTAGTATACTAGTTACCCTATTTAAATAGTAGCTATTAAGTAGTTAAATAAGGTCTATTAATATTACTAATTAAATGTAGGAGCCCCCTAGAGGTTTAAATTCTCCCTCTAGGATAACTATTTATTTAACTATAAGATTATTTATAATATTATCTACTTTAAAAATAAAATAACCCTATATATTATTAATATTACTACTAGATTTAACACTACTTACTTCCTCCCTAATCTCTCTATAAAAACTACGTAGGAAACCCTCTATTTATACTAGATTTATATCTACTAGGGACTACTTAATTATGTTATTAT
This sequence comes from Colletotrichum ledebouriae, assembly GCA_036785755.1. NCBI lineage: Eukaryota > Fungi > Ascomycota > Sordariomycetes > Glomerellales > Glomerellaceae > Colletotrichum > Colletotrichum ledebouriae. The sequence goes on from JAVHLU010002209.1 coordinate 4,550, forward strand.
AGATATTAGACTAAACCTTATAACAGAAGCCTTTACAAATAACTGTAATTAAAGTTATCCCTATTAAAGCTTACTATTAAATTAGTAAAATAGAGAGGTATTATAGCCCCTTATGCTACGAATATACTATTATGTAATAGCAAGCCCCTTATATTAAGCCCCCCCTCGCCCTCTAAATAGTAAATAAGTCTATTAGTAATACTACTAGCTCTAATAGCCTTATACCTACCCTACTCGTTTTTAATATATACCTATAGATTAGTAATAACCCTACCCCCTCTCTTAATATTACTACTAGGGCTAAGGTAATTAATATTATAATACAGGATTTATAAAAAGAGCACTCTAAACGTAAAGTTATAGATACCCTCGCTCCGTATAATAGCCCTAGTACTAATAATACTATCTACCTTCTACTATAATTATAGGTTAGGGTATATTAAGAAAAGGATAAATAGCAAGGCCTATATTAACTAATCGCTAGTATAAGCGAAATAGTTACTATTTAGCTACCCTATAGCCCCTGGGATTTCCCCTCTATTACTATAAGACCCTTCTATAGCAATCCTAATACCCCTAGACGCCCTAATAACAATAACCCGCAAGCCCCTATTACCCCCGAGGCTACTAGGCTGACCCACCCTCCGCCCTAGCGTAGAGGATAACCCTAAAAGAACCCTATTACTAACCTATTCGACGTATTTAAACTAGAAGTTAAATACCTAATAATATTTATCTTAATAAAAGAGAATGCTAATTAGGAACTTTCCCTAGCCCTATATAAGTCTAGTAAGCTTATTACTAATAGTTTATTCTTTTAGAACTTTAATAAGAAAGAGATTAATACCCTCCTTAATTATAAAGTATTTAAATCCGAGATCTATAACCTAACTAAGTAATATAGCTACCTCTTTTAATCTTATATAGTTAATAAGGTTAACAATAAGATTACTACCCCTATTAAGAAGTCCTACCTAGATATATATAGTATTAGTAATACTAATAAGTAGGGTATTTTAACCTAGTTACTTACGATCTAGTATTATAGTATTTACCTCCTTTTAGTAATTACCCTATTACTTAGCCCTAATTATACTATTTAGATTAGGGATACTACCTAAGCCTATATATAATCTTAAATAATACTAGCGCATAATATTTACGCCTAATTACCTAACTAGATCTATATTTTCTACCCCCCTAGGATTATTATAAAAGTTATTAAACCCCTCTATAGTATTACTAAAGCTAGTACTTATTAGTAAGCTACGTATAATACTTATTATTATAATAAGTTATATATAACAAGTTCTAATTTTAACCTCTGCTTACGTATTACTAATAACTAAAGCTCTTACTTCGCTATTATTAGTATATAGATAGATAATATAATTAGTCTCTCTAATAATACCTTTTCTATTACTAAAGACGAAGAGCTTTAAAAAGCTAAATTTATAGCTAAACCTAAGGAGAAACTTATACTTAAAACCTCTATTACTTTTAATAGTAAAATAATCTCTATTACTAATATAGGTATAGTTACCCTATACTAAAAGGGCTAAGGTGCTAAGATTAAGCTTATAAAGAAGACGCCTAAGAAGATACTAGTAAACGAAGAATATATTAAATAGCAGGCTAGAGGGGCTTATATAGCTTTAATTTACTAACTAGAAGCCTGCTATAACCTATTAACTATTACCTAACGCTAGGATCTAACTAATAAAGATATTACTACCCTTAATAAGTACCTATAATAGCTAAAGGATAACCTTAATCGAGGCTTAATATTTATTATATTATTACTAGTTACTACTAAGCTATTTATACTTATAGATAAATTATTTACTAATAATTAGGACCTTATATTATAGTTAGGTTATATTATTATCCTAGCTAATAGAATAACGAATAATACTACTTTTATAATTAATAGTAATATTATCTATTATAGCTCTACTAAGTATAAACAAGTTACCCGTAGTATATTAGCCTTAGAGATCTATACTATAGTTACTAGCGCTAACCTCGCTTTTGCTATTACTTTAACCCTTTAATAAGTTACTACTAAGCTAGGTATTACTAATCCTATCCCTATAGTAATATATGCTAACTTATACTTGCTATATAAGTATCTAGTTAAACTTAGTACTATAAAGGAAAAGAGGCTTATAATTAATATTATAGCCCTCTATTAATTATATAAGCGCTGCGAGCTATCTAAGATCTAATAGGTTACTAGTAAAGATAACCCTACTAATAAACTAATAAAGGTAACGCCTAATAGGGTGTTATACTACCTAATTAATAGGAGTAAATTCATAATTTATATAGAAAAATTAGTAATATGAATAATAGAAGGATCATTGCAATAATAGCATAATAATAGGTATTTATAGAAGGGTAAGATTATAGCTAAAACCAGCTACCTTCTGCTTTATTTAAGAGGCTAATTATAGCCTCTGACATATTACTTCGATTTATATAATTAGATAGGCTTATTAGGCGATTAGTAGTATAAAAGAAAGACTACTAATATAGGAATAATTCCTTACTTATATAGTAAGCAAGACTCCTACTCGCCTAGTAGGCTAGATCTGATTGTAGGTCTATAGCCTAGGTTAGAATAACTAGGACCTAGCGAGTAATTATATAACCTATTATATAACTTACCTTATTAGCTTCCTATATTATTCCTACCTTGCTAGTTACCCTCTAATAATAACTTTATGATTAATTCAGACTTTATATTACGCCCTACCTCCGCTCTCTTTAAATACTAGTATATATAAAACTAATAACTACTAATTATAATAAATCCTCCTCTTTATCCTAGTTACCTTCCCTAGGTATTATAAGTTCCTCCCCCTCTTCCTTAGGTATATAATTATTATACTCTTTATTCCCTAGCGCTAAGAAGACTTTTATTAGGTTTCTTTCTAAATTAGGTCTATAAATATCCAAATTACTTAGTTCCTAATATCCTTTAGGAGCTTAAATGAATTTATAAAGTTAACTTCTATTAAATATCTTCCTAGTAACCTTATTACTTACTAAAGCTATTAATTAATATAATAAAGTATTCTAAGCTTATAATAGGATATCAAAGGAGCCTTACTATTAGTAGTTAAGCTTTTTAATAGATAATTTATTAATAAAACTCTTAATATTAAATACTAGTACTAAGTTACCTACCTCTAGTCTCTCCTTACTTATTATCCTCTAATATTAATTATTATAGTATTCTATAGCTTTCCTATATTAATTATTAATTATTTCCTTAGCTTATTTCTTATTTTTATTAAGTTATAAGAAGGCTTATAGATATAATTAAACTTTATCTTTTTCTATTATTACTAAGTCTTAATTAAAAACCCTCTAGGTTAGTATTAAGGTCTCTATAGGAGTAATAGGTTTAACCTTATATAGAAGATAGAAAAGGCGAAAGCTAATTAAAATATAAATACTTAATTAGTTTATAAATAGGGTAATAAGAAGGTATAATCAAGGATTAATATCTCTCTATCCTCTAGTCTATATAAATAATATATAAGTAATTAGCTAATATATAGTCTTAACTACCCTATTAGCCCTTTATTTATATATAAATATTACTTTTCTCTTTATACTATACTTCTTATTAAATTTAATAATAATATCCTTATTCTCTAGGCCTCTATTAATAATAATCTCGCTATATAATTTATAATAATAGATAATCTCTTCCTAGATAAACTAAGTAATTTTAGCTAGAATTACTCTGTTAAGCTAGTAAGCTTTACGCTATCTTATAAATAGATTTATTATTTTAATAAGGTATTACTTACTTATTCTCTATATATATAATAAGATCCTTATAAAAGGTAATCTATTTAGTAAGCTATAAGTCTTTATATTATCTATATATTAAGCTCTCCTCTTTTAGTAATTAAAGTAACCTTTTAGAGATTTACTAATCTCTATATATATACTAGGTTATATATAATAATTAAATACCTTTCTAGCTATAGCTTACTTACCTTAATAACTACTCTCCTTATAAGCTTTTATAATTAACTTCTTCTATTATTTAGGATTATTAATAACTTATTATAATATCAGCTTTTAATTTATTAATCTAATAAAAAGTAAGTAGTTTTAAATATAATAATCTAATACTCTTATCTTAAAGTTATAATATTATATTAGTTAAATCCCTAGAGGGTATCTCTATATTATCAAACAATACGTAATATATTAAGAATATATAAAATAGGTCTATAAATTATTAGGAAGTATATCTAGGATATTTATTATATTATGAATAACCTCTAAATCCCTTACTAAGACCTCCTCTATATATTACTTATTATTATATTATTAAGCTTAATTAAAGAAGGAATTAGCTTTTATATCTATAAAGAAGATCTATAAATTAATCTAGGAGTTAATTTCCCCTTTAGCCTCCCTATTCATAATATTAGAGGGACCCTAGGGTTTTTATAATAAGCTATGTATTATTATATTTTAAGTATTATAGATATATTATCCTTTAAAGTTAAATATTTAAATCTAAGTAATCTAATAAATAATAAGGGCTCTTAGAAGGTTTATAGCTACTCTATTTAGTTATATAACTAATATCTAAATATCTATCTCTAAAATAAAGTATTATTTATATAGATAGTTATATACCCTCTTTAAGGCTTTTAAAACCCTATATAACTCCTTCTTCCTAGCGTTATATAATATTTCAAATCCTAACTAAGTATTACCCTTGAAATAAGAGACTATATACTAGTTATTAATAAATTATCCTAGGACTCTGCCCTATCTTATATTACTAATATTAACTATATAATAGATATCTCCTCCTCTAGGGCTATAATTTATAGTAATAAGAATTAGGGCTTCTATAAGTACTATCCTTAAGACATTTATAGCTATTTACTACTTCTCCTCCTAGCTAAAAGAGGTATCCTTCTTAAGTAAGTTAATAAATAGCTTTATAATAATAGAGTAATCCTTTACCTAGGATCTATAGAATATTATTATTACTATATAGTAGCGTATAGCTACTATTACATAGCATCTATTACCTATAAATAGTACTAGTAGCATAGAATATAAGAGACTAAGACTTTTATACTAAGATAACTTATACCTATATTTATTACGATTTACTACCTTGTTATTTCTATTTATTATTATTTTATTAAACCTCTTATTACCCTCTTAATATAGCTATAGGTATACTAAGGAGATAGTTATATCTAGTAGTATAACCCCTTACCTTTCTTTTTTTAAATTCTCTATTATCTTAAGGCTTTTTACCCCCTCTGGGCTTTCTATTAGAATTATTATATAATTAGAGGCTTAAAGAAGTATATATAATAAGTATACTAGAGTAAGAACCTAGGCTTAGAGGACGTTATTATTATTAACTAGCTAGCTTTAACTATAAGGCTACCATTCCTAACTACTCACCTTATTAAGATATAGCATAATAATACCTACTATATTATAGTTTTCTAGTACTAATTCCTAGATAATAAGGTTATTTAAACCCTTAGCTAGGCGTTTTTTATAATATAATAGCTTTAGGAAGTATACATTAGGATCCTAGCTAAGGCTAGTAATACCTAAAGTTCTCCCCTAAGAATAGCTAGTTTAAAGATAGTCTTAATATTAATAAATAAACTAGAGATATATATAAACTTTAGGGGAATATTAATAATATCGCTAGATCGCTTATTTACTACTATAAGTAGCCTATTCTTAATAGTATATTTAGCGATATTAACCCTAAGGAAGTCTAGATATATAATAATAAATAGATTGTATTTACTAGTATATAGCTATAACCCACAACTCCTCTACTAATATAGCTATTATAAGGGCTAGGAGTGCTAGCTAAGCTAGAACCCTATATACTCTTTAGGTTATTATTAAAACCCCTAACTATAAGTTAGCTACTTATAATATTATTACGTCTTACTAACTCTTTATATTCCCTTTTAGCTAATATTTATTATAATCCTATAGGGAATACTACTTATATAGTAGCGCCCCTAGGCTCAGGAGTAGCAAGACCTAGGTCTATTCTACTAATCTACTAGCCCTATAGTAACCCTAACTATAGTTTACTAATGTTAGGTATTTCCTCATAGCTATAAGGAGCAATAAGAAGCTATAACTCTATAGTATAGTAATAATAACACTACTAACGCTCTCTGAGATATAGCGGATCTTCCAAGGAATATTATTAGCCTAGTAGTAGCACGGGGCTTCTCTACCCACCTACTAGCTATACCTATAGTCTTATTACCTTAGGTTATATAAGACTATAATATATTCTAGCTAGAAATTACTACTTTATAATATTATAAGGGGCTTATTTCTATAACTATAGAGTTATATATTATTATAAAATAGACCTCTAGCTTTCCTAGCTTATTACCTTAGCTAAATTTCCTTATTACTATATAGCTATTACTTCCTAATAGGAGACTCTTCTCTAGGGCTCCGCCCTATCCTAGTAGATATACCTCCTTATTAATACTAAGTAATACTATTACTAAGCTTATAGCTTTCTTATATTATATAACGCTATTTAATAGAAGTTTATACTTATTATAGCTAAGGCTTAGGCCTAGCTCTAGGAGCATAGATTTACCCTAGACTAGATAAATAGTAATAATAATATTAGGCTCTATACCTAGGAGTCCTTTAAGTATATAAGGGTATAGAGATTAATTACCCCTTATTAGTTACTTATAGTCTTCTACTAATCTCTTAACCTAGAGCTCTAGTGCTTCCTCTATAAGCTTAATATAATAGATATTATAGATATATACTAGGATAGGATAAGATAGGATAAGATAGACTTAGCTACGCAGCTTTTAGAAAACTCCCTTAGCGCACGGACCCGTTATAGGAAGACTATAGAGTAGAGCGTAGAGGGGAGGAGCATAGCAGACTTTATTATTAGATATATATTATTATAATTAATACCTTAATAATCCTATACCTCGTTTTTTAGTATTTTCTTAGCAAATTAGTACCTAATTTAGATTATCTCTTTTAATTAGATCTACGAATTATTCTATATATCTTTTAAGCTTATTCTTAATATTCTGATCTATTTATAGGTAGGGCTATATTATTTATTATCTTTCTAGTTCCTATTAGTTCTAGCCCTTTCTAATAGTACCTAGAGTTAAATACCTATACTCTTTTTAATAGCTTTTATAGGCTTCTTAGAGAGTTAGGTACCTTCGCTATATCTATATATCCCCGCTATTAATATATATATATATATATAATTAATCTACTTTAAATATAATAATAACTTAAGAAATTTATAAGTAATAAATAATAACGATATAAATAACGACGAAAACGTAGTTTAAAGAGAGGAAGATATTTATAGACCTACCTTATTTCTAAGGGAATAGTAATAGCTATGCTTTCTTATAGAATTAAGGTAGGAATAATATAAACCTTAAAATCCTCTCTTTCTCTCTTTTTTATACTATTAGTAGGTTCTAGCGAGTATATTCCTTTTCTTACCCCCTTATATATTATTATAACTACTATTATTTAACTAGTAGGTTATAGCTAAGGGAGCTAAGATAGCTATATATAATACTAATATAGAGATTAGTAGTCTTACTAAGCTAATATATATACCAATATTAACTAGATTAGTAACTAGAGATTAATAAACCCCTTATTATTATAGCCCTAAGTATTAAGAGCGACGTACTAACTTTTAAAAGATACTAATATAGTAAAGCTACGAATTCTTCTAAAATAAGAGCGTTATTAAGAAGACCTTTCTATATTAAGTAATAAGATTTAAAGTAGATCTATAAAAGCTTAGAGTAATAGGATTAAGGTTACTAGACCTTTCTTATATTTATTTAGTTATTTAGTTTATATTATTTACTTATTTATTTTATTTAAAGGAGGTTATAACTACTTATTTTATCTTTATATTTAGAAGATATTATAATAATAGCTTTATTTTATTAATTAGAAAACTTTATTACTTTAACTATATAATATTAACTTTAATATTTATAAACCTATAAATATTATATCTTCTTCTTCCTTAGCTAACTTAGATACTAGATCCTCTTTTAATAAGGGGAAATAGCCTAAAGAGAGATTTATAAGAGCTTTATTTAAATAAGATATAACCTTATACTATAGGATAGCTAGCTTCTAATAATAATATAGATAGGTCTATAAATCCTACCTCTAGGATAGGAATAACGCCCTTAAGTACTCTATATTCCCCTAAAGGAAGTTATACTAATCGGGATATTATAGCCCTTACTAATCTCCTTATAAAACGCCCTATTATTATAGTAATAACTCCCTATTTAACTAGAGCGCCTAAGTTTATTAGTACTAATATCTCTAACTTTATTACTAACTATAAGAGCTTTTTAAAGCTTTACTATAAGACTAATAATAATATAAAGAACGAGGTCTATATATATAGCTCTAGTTACTATTAAGATATAGTAAATTCTCATATTAGTAAAGCTAAGACCTAGAAGGAAGCTAAGGAGAAACTTCTATACTAGTTCAGATTTATAGACCTAAAGTCTTATTAGGACCCTAATAAGGACCTTTAGAACCTAGTTATAGGATCTTATATTAAGGATAATAACCCTTCTTAGGTTATAGTATTAATTATTACTATTTAATAGCTTTAATATAGGGCTATCTAGCATAGAGACCTAGAGCTTATTAATACTAAGCTTATTTATATTACTTATTACTACTTTTTAAAGAGAGCTATAAGGGCTATAGCTTAAAGTCTTAGCTACTAGCTTATTAAAGTTATTTTAAAGTAGTAAGTTATAGTAGAAAACGCTCTAATTAAATAGTTTACTACTTATTAAGAACTTTAGTAGTTATCTAGCTTTATTAAGCTTAAACTAATAATAACGCTTTAAGTCTATATAAAGATAATTCTAATAAAGTAGAGAGCTAAAGCTAAGGAACTCTCTATAACCTAGACTACTAGCTTAATTATTAATTCTCTTATAGAGAACTTTAGAACCCTAAATATTAATAGGGCTAATTATAAGATAGATATCTTAACTCTTATTAAGAGAGTTACTAGCTAAGGAGATAATATTTTTAATCTAAATATTATAGAAGCTATTAAACCTTATAAATAATAATCTTAGGACTATTTAGAGACTTAATACTAATAATAGTAATATTTTTACTTATAAGCTAGATATAGAGATTACTAAGGAGGATATTAGTAATACTAGGGATTTAGAAGAGGTAGAGTAAGAGGAGGCTATAGAGGCTTCTAATAAGATAGATTACTATAGTATATACCTCTCTAAGCTATAAGGGCCTGCTAGTTTTATAGCGCTATTAGCTACATTATTATTAGCTATATTAAGTATCTTAAAGCTAGCTAGAATAGGGTTTACTACTATATATTACCCTATTACTTTAGTAGTACTCTAGATATAAGTACTAAGGTTAAGATAGGTATTATTAATAAAGGCTATAACTATAAATTAACTAATAGCTAGATAATTCTAAAGTATATCCTAATTAATAAGGATACCTTTATATACTATATAGTTATTATAAGTAAGTTAATAGAAAGGTAGTTACTAAAGCTTCTAGAGGAGGTTATAAGAGTTATTAGTTATAATAGGATACGCTCTAAACTATCTATTAGCTTTACGAATTTATTAAAAGATACTATATAATTATACGACTTTATAAATATAATTTCTTTTAGCTTTAAGTTAAAGAACTAGTATATTAACCTAGTAGAGGATATTACTATTATAAAAAGAGGGAAAGCTAGAGGTTATTATATAGAACCTTATAATACTTATTATTAGTAGTCTCCCTAGATAGTAGACTTACTTATAATTTAAGACCCTCCTCTTTAAATTACTTAGAGAGTTATAAAGCTACTAGATAATAAGGAAGAAGCTAAAGATACTATACTTTTAGATAACCCTAAGGAATAAGTTAAGTAGTAAAAATAGGATATATAAGATAAGCCTTGGATTGAATATAATAATTTATAAACTAGCTATACTCTTACCCTTAAGTTATATAATAAGAGAGTAAATAGGAAGGTAGCTATCCCTAAAGCCTTTTTTTATTAGAACTAGTCTAATTAGAATAGAATAGTTTATAACGCTACTAAAGCTATAATTACTAAGTATAAGGATAGATAAAACTTAAAGGTATAAGAGGTCTTTATTCCTATTAATATTATACTTCTAGATTAATTTAATAAGATAAGGGAGAGTAATAAGGAGCTATAGGAATAAATAAATTAATAGAATAATAATAAGAACTATTCTAAAGGCTAAGCGACTTTAGCTTCTATCTCTATAGACTTACCTAGGGTTTTATAAACTAAGGTAATATAATTTAACTATTATATAATTAATTCTATTTTTAAAATAGGTATTATAATAGAAGGTTAGGATTTAGTATTACTTCTACTACTAAGATATATTACTATCCTAGACTTCGTTATAACCTACTAGTAGATTACTATTACTTTTTATAGCCCTGCGAATACGTTAATTAGGGGGATTATTAATAGTAGCTCTACTAATAACCTTATTAGTAAAGGTTATATTAAGTACCTAGGCTTATAGAGTAATATAGTTAAGATAAATATAAGGATCTATAGGATTATTAATAGAGAGCAGAGGACCTAATTAATAAGTATAACTATAAATAATATTTATATTAGTAGTAATTAGATTTAGGATATTAGCTTTTTTATTTTCCCTAAAAAACGCTTATAATAAGGACCTAGTACTAGGAGCTCCCTTTATCTTAAAGACTTAAATAATACTAGATTATACGTAGAACTAGATTATTAAAGTCCTTTAGTCTAGGAATATTAAGATTAATATCCTGCTATTATTCTATATAAGAGACTTAACTACTTGCCTTTTAGAAATTATTACTATAATAGACTACTTTATTTCTTCTTAATATTAATATACCCTCTTATCTCTTATAAAGGAGGGGAAATAGAGGCTATTACTAATAAACTTAATATAATAATAAGCTTAGACTTTATAAGAGATAATTAATAAGTTAATAATACTAAGGATAAAGAAGAGCTAGATATAATACTAGGAAGTATAAGGATATACTAGGATATTAAAGTGATTTAATAAGCTTTTAAAAGCTCTTATAACTTACTAAACGAAGTTAAGTAATAATTAGACCTAGATAAGGAAGTTATTACTATTTTTAAAGAGTTTAGATTAATTTTTAATAAAATCCTAGAGATTATAATCTATAATAAAATTACCCCTAAACTTAATAAGATCTATAAAGCGATTATAATTATAGGGTATATAGTAAAATATAATAGCTATAGTATTAATTATTAATATTATATTTATAAACCTAAGAAAAGAATATTAAAGTAGAAAGTACCTAGGAGGAAGTATAAGTTAGTATATTAGAAAGGTATTAAAGTTATTATAGCTTTAGATACTACTTTCTCTAATAATAATTAAAAACCTAGACTAATAATACCTATATTACTAATAAAAGATATTAATATAATATATAAAATAAAAGATAAGAAGATTTAACTTATTAAGAATATTATATTAAATAGTTTAACCCTATATAGAGACCTAGAGTAGAAGTTAAAAGTATAGATAAAGGCTAAGAAAAATATAATCCTAGATCCTAGCGCCCTATTTATAAGCCTAGTTATATTAAAGTTTTTAACTATTAAGTAAGGAATAAGGTTTATAAGAGCTTAATAAGAAGCTATCCTAAAGACTATTAATTATTTATAGCCTAAAGAAAAGAAGCTCCTTTTAGCTATTCTTATTATAAGAGAGAAGGCTTTAGCCTAGGAATTTAAGTATTATAGCTCTTAATACCTTTCTATTATACCTCTATAAATAATTTAAATAGTATTATATAAGGTATAGTAACTAAAAGGAATCCTAATATTAAGAGGACTAGAGTAAGATATTATTATAATTCTAAAGGATAGACTAAAGAAGGGAATCCTTAAGCAAAGTTATATAGCTTATTATAATCTATTTTTCTTTATATAAAAAAAAGATAGTAAGATAAGGCTTATTAACTTAGTAACTAAGATAAATATAGTTATAATATAAGATATAGTACTACCCCCTTTAGTAAACGACTTTTTAGAAGACTTTGCTATATATTAACTATTATTACTACTAGACCTCTTCTTAAGATATAACTAAGTCCCCTTAGACCCTATAAGTAGAGACTTAACGATATTTATATTACTTATTAGACTACTATAGATATATATATTACCTTAAGGAGTAATAAACTTAGTTACTTAGTTTATATAGGTCATAATTAGAATCCTATATAACCTTATCCCATATAACCTTATCCCTAGCTACTATAAAACCTTCCTTAATAATATTACTATTAAAGGACTAACTTCGTGATATAATAAAAAAGAGATTAAGTCTTATCTAGGGATTTATAGATTTATTTTAGAATACTTATAGAATATTAATAAGGTCCTAGTTAATTTAGAGCTAATAGAGTATATAATAGTAGTAATTAAGTTATAATAGGCCTAGGAAGTAGTAATAATTATTAGCTATATTTATAATATAAATAGGTATTATCTAGAGGAAGCGAAGATAGTTAAGATCTATAAATAAGCTACTTATACTAATTTAATAGAGTTAAGGGCTTTCCTTAGGATTATAACGTTCTATAGATCCTAAGTAAAGGACTACTCTATTATTATAAAGCTGCTTATTAACTTACTTAAGAAGGATATCTTATTTAGCTAGGAGGAGAAGTAATAAAGAGCTATAGATATCTTAAGAATAATACTTATAAGGGCTCTAATCCTTATTACTATAGGCTATAGCCCTAAAGGAGGAGATATCTACTTTATAGTTAATACTAGTAATATAAGATAGGGCGGAGTCCTAGGATAATTTATTGATAACTAGCGCGTAGTCTCTCGCTTTAAGAGTAGTACTTAGTTAGGATTAGAGCTATTATATAACGCTAGGAAAAAGGAATTAAATAGTATTCTAAAAGCTTTAAAGAGGGTATATAACTATTTATATAAATAATACTTTATCTTAGAGATAGACGCTTAGATATTAGTTATATAACTTAATAGAGTAGCTATAGACCTCCTAGGAGCCCTTATTATTTACTAGATTATATAGATTTAAATATTTAACTTTAAAGTATAATAGATCTATAATACTTAGAATATAGTAATAAATAGCTTATTATAGAAACCTTAGGGATTTTCTAATATTATTAATAAGGAAGTAGAAGAGGAGATTAAATCCTAGATCGATTTATAGATCTTCGTTATAGATATAGAAGCTAGTTCCTTCTTTAATTAAGCTTAATACTATAGTAATAAGTAATATATAGAGGAGGTCTTAGTAGGAAATATAGAAGTTATTAGTAATATAGTAAATATCCTAGATATACTTCTTAATAATTTATAGACCTATTTAGTACGTTCTTAATAGATTACTTACTATTAATAATATAGAGACGCCCTCTAGGAATTTAACTAGTAAGGTATTCTAACTTTAAGACTAGAGCATTAGATTATTATATTTAAAACTACTTATTTTATATTAAATTAATAAATTAAAAGCTAATACTATAATAAGTTATTAATAATCCTAAGTAGTAGAAGAAGCTAATTATAAAGGCTTATAAAGAGAGTAGTAATTAAGATAAGTAAGCTATAAATAGAAGACTATCTAATTACTATATCTAGCCTAGTATATATATAGAGATTAGTAAATCCCTGAAGAGTTACTCTAATTACTAAAAGAGGAGAGCTTAATATATAAATAATATAAGGACCTATAGCTCCCTAAAGGGATTACCTTTTACTAGGATCTTATTAGATATATAGAGAGTAGGTAAGTAATACCTTATTAAAATAAGGGATCTATTAATAAGATAGCTTAAAGCTTATTATCTTCAGAGAGTAACTTTAGCTAAGATCGCTAAGTTTATCTAGGTAGAGATCGTTTACTATTATAAATTATATAGCGAACTTGTTATTAATAGAGAGCTAGAGAATAAAGATACTATTATTAAATTTATATATAGCCAAAGGGCTAATAGGGTAGTTAAGACTAGTTATTAGCTAATTACTTATATATTATTAATATAGACTAGGGGATAGAGAGATATTAACCCTTAACTATACCTTCCTACTACCCTATTTATAAACTAATTAAGCGTTTATACTTTAACTAGCTTTAGCCCTTTCTATCTTTTATATAGACTTAAACCTATTACTCCTATTAAGACTCTAATACTAACCTAGAGGGTCCTTAATTAGGATTTAGTAATAATAAAGGAAGAGGAGGGTTAAATATATCTATAAGCCTTCTTATAACTTAATAAGGATAGAAAATAAGCTAAAAAAATAATTAATAGTTAATATAAGAAAACTATAAAATACTATAATACTTAATATAAGAGGACTATAAGGAAGGAGAGGCTAGAGGTAAGTAATTTAGTCCTAGTATTTAATATTAAGGGTTCTATTAATAGGTTATCTATTAAAAGGCTTAACTACTAATAATAAGGTCCCTTTTATATCTTTTTATACGCTCTAAATGCTCTATTCTATTAATTAGTAATATTAGTAGGTAATAAGGTTACTAGAAAGATATTTAATAGGAATTAACTTTATAAATTTATTTAAACTCCTAAAACGTATTAGGAATTAAATAATTTAGATATTTATAAATCTAATTTAAAAGGAAACCTAGTAAAAGTCTTCCTAGTACTAGGGAATAAAGAGTATAATAAATATATACCTAAGGAAGAGGAGGAGAAACCTATAATACCTAGAGAAAGTAATTAAGAGAAAGGAGAGGATTTATTATAATTAGTAGTATAGTTAAAGTAATATTTAAAGGACTTAGAGAAAGTAATTATAGCTTTAAAAGCTAAATAATAACTAGTTATTAAGATTTAAGAGATAATAAAGGATAAAGAGAAGGAGTATATTAAGATAGAGGATCTAGGGGATATATAAAGTTTCTTTTATTATAACTTATTTTAATTAATAATTTATAAATCTATTCTTATTTTCCCTTCTTTTTATCTCTTAGTTTAAAAGTTTAAGATTCTAGGGATAATATTCCTAAACTTTAGGGATAAGGGTAAGAGATAGTATTAATAACTCCCTATTTATTTAAAGTATACCCCTTATTACTATTTAATATAATAATAGCTTAAATAACTTTAATATCTATTAGTAGTTATAATAGAGTAATTAAACCTAGGAAAGTATAAGATCCTTAACCTCCTAGTAATAATACTAAAGCTACCCTTCCTCGCTAAATAAATATAAGATTAATAACTATAAGATAAGAGAGAAGAAGAGAAAGGAGAGAAGGTATTAAAATCGTAGTTATTAGCCCCTAGTAAGGATATTAATAGACTTTTCTTATCCCCCCTTTTTTCTTAGAAAAGATTATTACTAATATTAGATTACTTTCTACTAAAGAGAAAGAGAAGGATACTTATAAAAAGGATTATATTAATTTTTATACCTAGATACGCTTTAACCTTAGCTTTATAAATCTATTTATATAATATTCGCTTTAATTTCTTATTAAAACCTAACTAGCTTCTTATTCTTCTTTCCTTTTTACCCCCCTTATATATTATAAAAGAAATATCTAAAAGCCCTATTTTCCTACTTTAATTTATAATATAAAGCCCTAAGTAGTGTCTAATTTCTATAAGGTTAAACTCTAGAGGTAGCTCTATTATAAAAGGGTAATAAGAGTATATAAACCTAGCTTTAGGATAATATTCCTAGGCTTATTAATAGTATTTATTATAAAGGAGCGAGAAGTC
>JAVHLU010002210.1:0-20440 GCA_036785755.1 Colletotrichum ledebouriae
ATAGGTTAGATAAGGATAAGGAAGAGGGAGAGGTATAAGGCCCTACTTATAGAGCTTCTTATACTTCTAGCTATAAGAACCTCTTAGGAAAGACCTCTTTAGTTAAGGAGTTACCTCTTATATAGTAATATTCGCAGTACCTTGCTAGAAGGTTAACTTTTTAGGTTAAGGAGTTATCTTATATAGTAGCTTTTACCTTACTAGAAGGTTTAGCGAGGGCGTTTCTAGGCCATAAGAGCCTTAGTAGCCCGTTTAGCTCTAATATAATTAGCCCTAGTGTAGCGCGCGTCTAACTTTATATAGTAATATTTAGAGGGTTTACTTGCGAGTAGTAGGAATATATAGGGTTCCTATATTATTTTCCTTAACTAGTAGAGGGTATAGGTTAAAATACCTATATAATATTTCCTAAATTATGCCTGCGAACTAGGTGAATTTATTATAGTCTTTTTGCGAAGGGGCTGCGGCGTAATTCCGAGCTCAATTAATATATTATACTATTATTAAGATATAGCTTAAAAATATACTAGCTAGAAGATAGAGAGAACTACTTACTTCTATATAAACTTCTAATTCTAAAAGTATACTAAAATTAAGTTTAAATCTTTATATAATACTAAAGCCCTACCCTAAAGTATAGAGTGCTATTACTAAGAACATAGATTTATATCTATCTATTTTAAATACTTAAGAACTAGCTACTTAAATATCTATAAAGAAAGAAAGCTTATAATAACCTAGATAAAACTCCTCCTTAGTAAATAAAATAGATTCCTAATCTATCTATTATTAATATTAATAAATTAACTATAAGCCTCTAATATAATAAAGTACTAAAGAGTAACAATTAAGAATCTTTATAACTCTTTATTTAAAAAAAAGCTTACTAAATAACTACTAAAATGCTTTTTTTATAGTCTCTATACCTAATTAATATAAAGCTATTATAGAAAGTACTTTTATATATAAAGCTCTATACTTTACTATTATAGTATATCTATAAAATAACTTTAAGATATATCTAAATACTAAGTAGAAAATAGTATATTTTATAGAAAATCTCTTAAAGTCTCTAAGTAACTTCTTTTAAATTAGAAACCTAAGAGAGCTACTCTAAGGTATAATTTAAAAAGCTATAAATAAGAAAATTAATAAGTTTATAACTAAGAAAACTTAATATATTATTAAGTAATCTAAGGTATACTTAAAGCCTCTTCTCTTAAAGTAGATATATATTTCTAAGTTTTAAGGTAACTACCGTAAAGTCTATAAAGTATAAATCTATATATAAAGAGATATATATAATATCTTCTCTCTTAGCTTAATCTATGTTACTATACTTATAGCTTAAAGTTTATATATAGTCATAGTAATTATAGCTTAGTTTAACTATAAAGAACTCTAATTTGATATTATTAATATACTCATAAATATAAATATTAATATAAATAGGGAGCTAGTTACTTACTACTTTCTAAATAGCTTTAAGTAGATTAATAAGGTTATAGAGCTTAATAAAACTCTATATAGCCTAAAGAATATACCTCTTCTATAGTATAAGAAAGTCTCTATAGCTTTATATAAGCTTAGGCTCTCCCTATATAATAAGGAGCTCTATCCTTCTTAAGATAAATACTATAAGGTTCTAATTCTATTCTATATTAATAATATTCTTATTTTATATTATTAAGACTATATTTTAAAAGCTTAAGAGCTTATATAAGAGATTAAATAACTATATAAACTATATAAACTAAGCTTTATTAAATAATATCTTAAACTATATATTATATAAAACTAAGTAGCTAGAAAGATTTACTTAATCTATAATTAGTATATTAAGGCTGTTATAGAGTATTTTAAGCTTTATAGTAGCTTTAATCTAAGTATTTCTATCCTAGTTATTAAGCTTAAAAAGAACTTTAATAAAGCTATAAATACTTAAGTTAAGGAGTACTAATTACTTATTAAAAGCATTCTATATATAGTGATAATAACATAACTTAATATAGCCTTTACTATAGTATAACTTTCCTACTTCTTTATAAATCTAAATATATAGTACTTTACTATAGTAAGGTAGTATATATAGTATCTCTATATAACTTACTACCTTATAATCTACTATAGTAGCTTAGGGGGTAATAAAGAGACTTCCTCATTGCTAATTATTAATAATATCTTATTTATTAATAATAAAGAGATTTATAAGTTATTATAAAGCTATATAATAATACTCTTTAGAGATATAATTTAGTAAAAAGCAGCTCACTAAGTAATAGTTATAATATTAATAACTAAAGCAGAGCTTCTAAGCCTTAAGTATATTACTAAAAAGATAATAGCTCTTTAAAAGCTATACTAAGAGTATATTTAAAGTACTCTATATATCTATAGAAAAGATATTAATAAATAGACTTATAAAAAGCCTCTTCTAAGCTAAGTCTAAATACTTCTAAGTATTACTAAACTTAGTAAATACTTACTATATTATTACGATAAAAGAAAAGTAAGTTTAAGAGTATAAAATAAAGCTCTATTAAGCTTAAAGACTAGTAGATATTATCTATAAAGCTATAGCCTCTTTATATATAATAGCTAGGTATAAAAGTAACTTTTATAGATATACTATCTCTATTCTTCTTAAATCCTAAAACTAAAGAGTATTAATACCTAAAGGTATATATTTAAGAATAAGAATACTTCTCTATATAGATAGCTATAATAAAATAGTTAATAAAGCTATTAGCTATATTAGTAAGTAGCTTATAGAGAGCTAAAGAGCCTATTAAGTAAGTATATATATTAATAATAATACTAATAGAAAGAGTAGTAGCTATAGGGACTTACTAAGAAGAGTTAGTAAAAGCTAGCCTTTTTATAATATAAAGCTCCTCCTCCCCTTCTTCTTACTTCTTCTCGTCCTCCTCCTTTTTCTTAAGGATAGCCTAAAGGGTATAGTAGTAAGGAGTAAGGCTTGAGATAGATAAGTTAGCACTATACTAAATTATTATTATATACATATATATATATATATATATAGAATACTTATAACTTAGTTCTGCTTATTATATATCTTTTAATAAAGCTTATAAAGAGTAATAATAGTAGAAAGAAGACGCCTATAGCTATAGCTAGCTAGATAGTAGTAACAGTACTTATTAATACTATAGAAGTAATAACTAAAGCTCTTATTTATAAATAGTAAGTAAGTATAGCTATAGTATAGAGACTCTATTAGCTTATTAACTCTCTCTAGATTAGTAGAGAAAGTATAGAGCTTCTTAGTAGAGCCTAGGGTCTTCTTATTAATAATAGAAATAGTTTTCTTCTTAGGTATACTATAATATACACTATCTATAACCTTAGCTTTCTTAAGCTTAGGCTTCTCTAGACTATTATTAATATCTCTAAAGTATATAGAAGTAATATTATAAATATATAGATAGGCTTCTCTTTATCCTTATCCCTATTCTTATTCTTATTTTCCTTGATAGAAGAGCTATATTTATACTTATTATTCTATAGCTTTTATATAGCTATCTTGGCCTCTAGCCACTACATAGTGATTTTACCTGCTTAAGTGCAATAGACCTTCTAACTCCGCGCCTCCTAATAATATATAGCCTTCGGTCACGTGATCGTAACTTTCCTAACCATAGCCGCACTTATACGTGCCCGTTATACTAGATAGCCTCACGATCTTTAACTTTATATTAATAATAACGTGGTTTTTAATTATTTAATAGACTACAAAACTATTAACTTTTCCTCTCGCGCACTACCCGCGCCGCTATTAAATACTACCTCTATTACCGCTTCATCCGCTAGCAGCTATGCTATTATTAGCAACGCTCTCTCTATTAGTCAGCATAAGCCATACTTACCAATAAGCCCTAAGGGGCCTAGGCTACCTCTACCTTAATAGTATAGAGGACCTGCTCGAAGAAGGGCTACTCTATAGGGTATATAATAACCCGCCTAGCTTCTACTACTAAGTCCGCTTACTTAGCTATAATATAATAGTAAGTATCCCCTCTAGGGGTATTAATAAGAGCCCTTTTAAGGGCTATATTAATAATATACTCTCTATATATAATAGAGTAGTTAAAAAAGGAGCGGGTTTTATTAATTATATTAATACTAAACTCTCTAATAAGCTCTCGCGCGTTATTAGTATTAAAGGGTATACCTCACGCGGGCTTAGTGTTTTTATATATAGGGTCTAGTACTAATATAGTTAAGGATTTATCGTGGGTTAGATAAGGAAGAGGGAGAGGTATAAAGCCCTACTTATAGAGCTTCTTATACTTCTAGCTATAAGAACCTCTTAGGAAAGACCTCTTTAGTTAAGGAGTTACCTCTTATATAATAGCGTTTATAATACCTTACTAGAAGGTCGACCTTTTAGGTTAAGGAGTTATCTCATATAGTAGCTTTCGTAGCACCTTTAGCACCTTACTTAAAGGTTGACCTTTTAGGTTAAGGAGTTATCTCGTATAGTAGCTTTTCTAGGCTACGAGAGCCTTAGTAGCCCGTTTAGCTCTGATATAATTAGCCCTAGTGCAGCGCGCATCCGACTCTATGATATTTAGAGGGTTTACTTGCGAGTAGTAGGAACGTATAGGGTTCTTATATTATTTTCCTTAACTAGTAGAGGGTATAGGTTAAAATACCTATATAGTATTTCCCGAATTATACCTGCGAACTAGGTGAATTTGTTATAGTCTTTTTGCGAAGGGGCTGCGGCGTAATTCCGAGCTCAATATAGCTATCTTATCTATTGAGAAAAGATATTATTAGCTTCTATAATATTAAAAGGCTCTACTAAATACTAATAAGCTTACCTTAGACTAAGCTCTTCTTTAGTTTATAGAAAATAGTCTTAACCATTAAGTATTAAAGTTACTAAATAGACTATGGAATAGTAAAAAAGAAAAAAAGAAAAAGGACTTACTCTTATTAACCTTATTAACCTTATTATCTTTAGCTTTTTCCTACTTAGTAAGAATAGCTAGCTACTCCTACTCTACCTTCTTTTTAACCTTATAGATTACCTTAGCCTTAGTAATATACTTAGTAACTAGTGCTATAGACTATTTATACTTAGAAGCTATTTTTAAGAATAGTTATTAATAGATATAAATAGTATTACATAAAGGTAAGTAACTATAATAATTAGTAATATGTATAACGATTTTCTTATATATATAAAGAGTTAACCTATAATTATTATAGTGTTCTAAGTAGAAGAAGGAGGGAAACCTAAGGCAGAGAGTAGTATAAATAATATAACTATACTGCCTACCTACCTTCTTAGGTAGTTAAGTGCTACTAGTACGATTTTACTGCTTGCCGAAATTATATTACTATTACTTAAGTTACATACTACTTATTTATACTCTTTAGGCCTTTCTTAAGAGATATTTCTATTAATTCTATACCTTTATAGCTATTTATAATACTACTTTATCTCTTTTATATATATTTATAAATAGTTATAGCTATATATAAGGCTATATTGCTATATTAACAATATTTATTATATAGCTAAGAGATATATTGTAATATAGCTTATAGCACTCTTAGCTTTATAAGGCTATAGTAGCTATATACTATGGCGCGTGATTATATAATTACGCACTATAGACTATTTTACTATGCTTTCTGTGCGCATTAATCTATAGCTAAGATAGTTACTCCTTATAACTCGCTCTTACTCCTATCTATAGCTTGTGATAAAAAGGGTATTTATAATTAGAGAATCCTATTTATAAAATAAGTTTAGATAGTTATAATTAGAATTTTCTAGCCTATTATAACTTTTTACATATAGTATTTAGTTATAGTTTATAACTAGAGGGTATATAATAACCTAAGTTATATAAGTATAGCTAGTTCTAGCTCTATTAAATAGGTATTACTAATCTAGATTTTAATATACTTAAGTAAAATACTATAGAATAGGATTTAGAATAGATCTATACTAGTAGAATAATATTTCCCTATTAGTAAATAATAACTTAGTATCTATACTATAGACTATACTTTAAGTATACTAATTTACTACTTTAAAGTTAAAAGGCTAAGGTTAAATTTATATATATTCTAATAGGTATTCTAACGTGCTGTAATAATTATATTTATAGAGGTAACTAACGATTTCTAAATATAAGTATACTACTATTTATAACTTTAAGCTAGTTATAGAGGCTCTTAAACTTTATTATAGATTTTATTATAGCTTATTTATATTCCTTAACCCTTCAGTAACCTTAAAAAAGATAATAACATAAAATCTTATTACTTTTATATATAATACTTATTATAAACTATATCTTTATAAAAGTATTAATTAGTAAATCTAAAGCCTTAAGCTTTACTATAGATAGAGTACTATTTATAATTAATATAAGGATAGTAGTATTCTATTTAGGTTTATAGTTATAACACAGCCCCTCTATAAAAAAGACTATAATAGATTCACTTAGTTTATAGATATAATTTAGAAAACATTATAGAGGCACTTTAATCTATACTCTCTACTAGTTAAGGATAATAACATAGAACCTCTATATATTTCTATTAGTTAGTAAACCCTCTAAATATTACTATATAAAGTTAGATATATACTCTAGCTAAATAGACTAGTGGAATAGTAATAGTATAAATAATACTATACTATATATAATAGAGCTAACTATATTAGGGCTAAGTAGGCTACTAAGGCTCTTATAGTAATACCTTTACTAAACCTTTTCGTAAGGTAAACACTACTATATAAGAGATAACTCCTTAACCTCCTAAGAGGTTTTTATAGCTAGAAGTATAAAAAGCTCTATAAGTAGAGCTTTATATCTATCTCTCTTTTTTATTTTTATTCTATTATCCATAATAGGTTCTCTAAGATATTAGCACTAGACTTATTATATAAATATAATAGCTATATATAAGGTATACTAATTAATATTATTAACATATAAAAGATTATATAAAGGTTTAGTATTAATATAATTAATAAAGCCCTCTGTTTTATTAAGCAGTCTAGATAATACTAAGAGTATATTATTAGTATAGCTCTTAAGAAAGCTCTTATTAAAACCCCTATAGAGAATAACTAAAGATATAATAATATTATATATAAATAGGTAGATATAGTATTGGAAGTTAATTAGGTTATTATATACTATATCTATTAGCCCTTCTTTAAATAGGCTCTCCATAATACTAAGGCTAAGGCAGCTCTATAGAGCTTAAATATTAGTAAGTATTAAGTTTATAGTTATAACGCAGCCCCCCATAAAAAAGACTATAATAAATTTACCCAGTTTATAGGTATAATTTAGGAAACACTATAGAGGCACTTTAACCTATACTCTCTACTAGTTAAGAATAATAATATAGAAACTCTATATATTCCTATTAGTAAGCAAATCCTTATATAAAGTTAGATATATACTCTAGCTAAATAGACTAGTAGAATAGTAATAGTATAGATAATACTATACTATATATAATAGGGCTAATTATATTAGAGCTAAGTAGGCTACTAAGGCTTTTAGAGCCTAGAAATATCTTTACTAAACTTTCTAGCAAGGTACTATAAAAAATGCCTAAAAGATAAACCTTTTAGTAAGGTGCTATATATATAAGAGATAACTTCTTAACCTCCTAAGAGGTTCTTATAGCTAGAAGTATAAAAAGCTCTGCTGCTATAAGCAGGGCTTTATATCCATCCCTCTTTCTTATTCTTATTCTATAACTTATAATAAATCCTCTAAGATAGCAGCACTATACCTAGTATATTAATATACTAGGTATATATAAGGTATACCTATTATCACTAGTAGTATAAACCGGATTACCACAGAGTTTAGTATTAATATAATTAATCAAAACTTCTCCTTCTTTAACTAATCTAGTCTATATAAAGAGTATATTATTAATATAGCTCTTAAGAGAGCTTACCTTAATACCTCTATAGGGGACACCTATATATATAATTAAATTATATAAAAATAAGTAAATATAGTAATAGAAGTTAAATAGGTTATTATATACTCTATCTATTAGCCCTTCTTTAAACAGGCCCTCTATAATACTAAGGCAGAGGCAGCTCTATAGAGCTTATTAGTAAGTATAGCTTATACTAACTATAATATAGAGAGAGTATTGCTAATAACAGCATAGCTAGTGGACAAAGCGGTGATAGAGGTGGCGTTAGTAGCGTGGTAATAGGTGAGAGGATAAGTTAATAGTTTAGTAATTAGTAATTAAGTAATCAAAAACCACGTTATTATTAAACTGTGAAGTTAAGGATTATAAGGCTATAGATAGGCATATATAAGTGTAGCTATAGATAGGAGAGTTATAACCACGTAACTAAAGGCTATATATATTATCAGGAGGCGCAGCGCGGAGTTAGAAGGTTTGTTGCAAAGCAGGTAAAATCACTGTGTAGTGGCTAGAGGCTATTAGTAAGTATAACTTATATTAATTGCTTTAATATAGAGAGAGTATTGCTAATAATAGTATAGTAACGGTGTTAGCTAGCCTGATTAAATAATAGGACTAGTGGATAAAGTAGTAATAGAGATAGTATTAGTAGTATAGATAATAGGTAAGAGGATAGGTTAATAGATATTATTATTAAACTGTAAAGTTAATAATTATAAGGCTGTTTAGTAAGATAAATATATATAAGTATAGCTATAGTTAGGATAGTTATAATTATATAACTAAAGGCTATATATATTATCAGGAGGTGTAGCATGGAGTTAGAAGGTCTGCTATAAAGTAGGTAAAATTACTATGCAGTAGCTAGAGGCTAGTAGTATTCTATTTAATAAGGTATACCTATTTAAATTTATCTATTATAAAATATTTACTAAGCCTAGTAATAATTTAGTTAGAGTTAAGATAAGACTAGATTAAGTAAATTATTTTATAGTAATAATATAATACTCTATCCTTAAGTATAACTAGAAAAGTAAATAGTATTTACTCTTTTATAAAGTCTACTCTTTTATAGATATCCTAAAAGATATAGAGTTTTAGCTTTAGTATATCTATATCTTTACTACTATACTTTATCCTATTACTATATAACTTAGGTATGTTTATAAGTTAATATATAAGTAAGTAGGCATTATTATTAGAAATAATTTATATATTTATAATATTTAAAGCAGGAATAGTATTTTAAGTTAAGTTAAGATTAACTAGCTATAGGTTTTTATTATTCTTAGGAGTATTCCTCCTATTCTTAATCTATAAAGATATAAACCTTACTCTATCCTTAATATTATTATTAATAAGCTCTTTAGTAAAGTCTTTATAAATATAGCGCTTTTATATACTTAGTCCTTAACTTATTAAGTTATATAAAAGTAAAACTTATTCTCTATAAGGAGTTTATGGAGTTAATCTATAACCTATAGTAACTTATAAATACTATATATACTACTTACTATAAGATAGTTATAAGGTTGTTATATAATATTAATATTAGCTTAATTAAAGAATTTAAGTAGAAGGTTAATAAAGTTATATATAAACTCTTACTATAAAGCTATATCTATAAGACTATTAGCCTTCTAGACTTTAAGGCAAAAAATGATTTTAGTATCTACTTCTTTTTCTATAGTTTTATTGGTAAACTTTAATATCTAGCCTTAGTTATAGTTATTTATTAATATTTTAGATTTAGTAGGGATTAGGGGTTTAGTAATAAGTTATTATTATAGAGTAATAATATGAAATAGGTTTAATAATAGTATTAACTAGCTACGTATAGAAAGAGTTACTATAGTAGTTAATAATAGTATATAAAAGTAGTTAAATAAATACTATAGTAAGGGTTTTCATCTAGTAGAATCTCTAGTTAAAGCCTTTACTAAAGTATAAGCCTCTTTTATTTAGAGTTAAATAGCTAGTTTTCTAGTTACTAGATTTAGTATAGTCAAAGTAAAGACTTATATCTCTAGTCTTTATAATAGCTTTTATATCTCTATAAAGTAGTATTATTAATATTTAGTATTATTATCTACTACTTCCTTTAGAATACTAGCTTTAGTACTAATAGTAAGGATATTATAGATTATTTAGTAATAGTTTAAGTTACTTACTATAGTATTATTATATTAGTAATAGATAATAATCCTTACGCTCTACTTCTATCTATAAATTATATAGAAAATATACTTTATTATTTAAGGCCTTAAAAAGATAGATACCCTTACTTTATAAATTTTAGTTAGGGTAATTCTAGCTTTAAGTAGGCCTTAGTAATATTACTAATTATACCATAGGTTATTATAGCGTTTTAGTATCTTTTATTATCTCTACCTAGCCTCAGTGGCCCGTTCGGCTCCGATGTAATCGGCCCCGGTGCGGCTCGCGTCCGACTTTATAATATTTAGAGGGTTTGCTTGCGAGTAGTAGGAACGTATAGGGTTCCTATATTATTTTCCTTAACTAGTAGAGGGTATAAGTTAAAATATCTATATAGTATTTCCCGAATTATGCTTGCGAACTAGGTGAATTTGTTATAGTCCTTTTGCGAAGGGGCTGCGGCGTAATTCCGAACTCAATTATCTCTACCTATGGGTTATTTACTATATGCTAAATAATATATTATTTTAGTATAAAGTTACTAATAGCATTAAATAGGCTGCTTATATAGGTATAAGTTATAATTCTAGGTTAAAGGCAATTCCTTATTAATAGTTATAAACTTAATAATAGTATTTATTTTATAGTAAATAACCTAAGCATTTTAAGTAAAGGTTTTATAATAATCTAGTATATATAAGTATAGATATTATAGATATTTAGTAGTTTTAAAGAATAGCAGTATAAATATAGAGAGAGTAGATCTTAAGTTTAAATATAGTAACCCTATTAGGATAGATAATTCTATAGTAAGACTCTTATTATATTAGCTTAGTATTATATTTATAGATCCCTTATTTATCTATTATCTTTTATTCTCGTTATGTGAGTAGTATTAATAGATAATAGGTTATATTAATAAAGTTATTATTATGTAATAGATATAGAGGTATATTAAGGTTTTTAAGGTAGATAACCCTGCTTACCCTTCTTACCTTAATAACCTAGATAGCATAAAGTAAGTTTCTTATATATACTAGATTGTGAGATCTAGTACAGTAATAGTTACTTTACCTTTTTAAGTAAGGCCCTTACTAATCTATAGGAGTTAAGTAGTATAATATATAAGGTTAACTACTAATTAGTATTAGATTTACACTAGATTATAGGTTATATAGAACTTAGGGCTCTCTTTATATATATATATTAAAAGCCGTAAGTTAATATATATCTTTCTTAGAGTTTTAAGTAACTATATAGATAGTAGTATTAAACTATATATATATGCTGTATAATGGGTTATGTAACCTTATATATATCTATCTATTATAGTGTATATCCTGCTGCTTTATAGGTTATAGTATTAGCATAATAGTAAGATTAGGAATTTTAATACTAAAGAGACTAACTTAGTCAAGACTCTAAGCTATATTATATATTATATTATAATATATACTAAGTAACATATCTATAGTCTATAACTATAGGGTTATTCTAAGGAAGACCTTTAGGATATTATTAAAGTCTTTAACTATGTAGACTTACCTATAGCTAAAGCTCTTTATAGAGCCTTTATTATTAATAAAGTATTTATTACTATTAACTCTAACTAGATAAAAAATAACCCTATTAATATTATTGAGTAATTATGTTACTATTTCTAAATTAGCAATAGCTTTACTAAGGTTAAAGTATAATACCCTTTTTTTATTAAAGAGTATAACTAAGACTCTAGATTCTTTATTAAAATTACTAAAGATATTAATAACTCTACTTTACCTCTTACTACCTTTATATAGCTTTTGAAAGCCTTAATAATATCTATTTTCTCTATTTATTAAAGTCTTATTAATAACCCTAAGCCTGCTAAACCCTTCTATAGATTTACTCTAATTCTAAACCTTAATTCCTTCCAGAGTATTTAAAATATCTCTTAAGCCTACTTTAAGTATAATTTAAACCCTTTTTTATATACCTAAATACTATTACTTAAGAAAGTGTCTTTTTTATACTAACTTAAGAGTTTTATAAAGTTTAATAATAATAATAACCTTAAGTATAGTAATAGTAAAATAGAGATTTTAAAGTCTAAGTTGCTTCTTTTTAAAGACTATTATACTAAAGCTACTATTTCCCCTTTATAGTATATTAAGGCTTTCTGCTTAATATTCAAGAGAGATACTTACTAATATTACCTTTAGTATATTATAAACTAGATTTCCTAGCTTCTATATACTAAGATAGTTAAGTAATTAGAGAATTACTTTAAGGGTAAAGAGTTTTATATTATTAATAAGAAACTGTAGAATAATACTATATTACCTAACCTTATATAGAAACATCTTAGTAAATCTATTCCTATAAATCTTAAAATTCTCTTTAAAACCCTCTTTATTATTAAATCAATCCTTAGTAAGGAGTTTAACACTAATAATACCCTTTTATAATATAAAGTCTATATTACTTATTAAAGAGTTTAAGAATATAAACTAGCTTTTTATAAATACTCTATAACTCGTTAAGATCTATATAATACTCTTTATTTAGCTATTAATGCTACTTTCTATATTAATTAAAGCCTTACTACCTAATTTATAGCCTCTAAAGACATTAAGAAGTTTAATATAATATATATAGATTAATGCTTCTAAAATAGTAACTAATAGTATAACCTTTGCTAAAATTGCTCTTGTTTTAGTAGATTTTACTAAAAGTAGCTAAATTAATAAAAGCCTTCTCTATACTATTAGTTAATATATAATAACTATTATATTAGCTTTAGATATCCTCTAGCCACTATATAGTGATTTTATCTACTTTATAAAAGACCTTCTAACTCCATGCCTCCTAATAGTTTATATAGCCTTTAGTTACATAATCCTCTCCTAACTATACCTACACTTATATATACCTATCTATAGCCTTATAATCCTTAACTTTTTAATTTAATAATATTATAGCTTTAAATTACTTAATTACTATAGATTACTAAACTATTAACTTATCCTCGCGCCTATTATCTATACTACTAATACTATCTCTATTACTACTTTACTATCTACTAATAGCTGTACTATTATTAGCAATACTCTCTCTATATTAAAGTAGTTAGCATAAGCTATACTCACTAATCCCTATAGAGCTACCTCTACCTTAGTATTATAGAGACCCTATTTTAAGAAGGGCTAATAAATAGAGTATATAATAACCTAATTAACTTTTAATACTATATTTACTTATTTATATATAATATAATTATATATATAAATATCCCCTATAGGGACATGAAAGACAGCTCTCTTAAGGGCTATATTAATATCATACTCTTTATATAGTCTAGATTTATTAAAGAAGGAGGAGTTTTTATTAATTATATTAATACTAAACTCTATAGCAATCTAGTTTATATTATTAATAACAATATATATACCTTATATATATTTAGTATATTAATATACTAGATATAG
Organism: Colletotrichum ledebouriae; assembly: GCA_036785755.1. Taxonomy (NCBI): domain Eukaryota; kingdom Fungi; phylum Ascomycota; class Sordariomycetes; order Glomerellales; family Glomerellaceae; genus Colletotrichum; species Colletotrichum ledebouriae. The sequence goes on from JAVHLU010002210.1 coordinate 13,581, forward strand.
TATTAATATCTTAGAGGATTTATTATAAGTTATAAAATAAGGATAAGGAAAAAAAGTAGATATAAAGCCCTACTTATGGAGCTTTTTATACTTCTAGCTATAAAAGCCTCTTAAGAAGTTAAGGAGTTATCTCTTATATAGTAATATTTATAGCACCTTACTAAAAGGTTTAGTAAAAGTATTTCCAGACTATATAAGCCTTAGTAGCCTACTTAGCCCTAATCTAATTAGCTCTATTATATATAGTATAGTATTTTCTATATTATTATAATTCCACTAGTCTATTTAACTAGAGTATATATCTAACTTTATATAAGGGTTTACGTACTAATAGAAATATATAGAGTTTATATATTATTACTCTTAATTAGTAGAGAGTATAGATTAAAGTGCCTTTATAGTGTTTCCTAAATTATACCTAAGAGTTTAATAAGTTTAAGTCTAAGTATTTTTAAAACTTAACTAAGGATAACTTTAATGCCTTTCTGCTTAGTTCTAAAGGTAATAATAATAACTAAAACCCTCTTACTGCTAATTTAGATACTAATAGTAAGGTTAAGGGGTATTTATAGAGTTACTACTAGGATTATGAATCTCAGCCTACTTTACTCTATAAGTTTACTATTTATATTATTAATACTATATTTATAGTAATAAATTCACTAATTTACTGCTAAATTAAGCAGCCTTTTATATAGCCATAAATATCAACCCTGCTACTAACTCTATACTCTCTTTATCCTTAATATAGCTTATTTTACCTAAAACCTCTACTTCTATATAGCTATTTATACTTAATAGTAAATACTTTAAGAAAGTTTTCTAGAGTAGTATATAAAATTTAGGTATTACTAGGGTCTCTATTACTAGCTAATAGTAGGTTATTGCTTTATCATATTCTTACTTATTAATTAAGAGAAATAAAGTAAATACTAGCTAAGCAAGAGTATATTTTAGCAATAGGCTATATGAAAGTTTATTTAGTACTATTATACTTTATTACTATTTTATATAATACTCTTTAATACTCTTTTTCTCTTTTACCTAAACGATATAGATTATTTAGGTGTTTATGTTAATAACTATAAGGATATAGCTATAGGCCTAAACTAGGAAAGGCTAGAATGCTAAAACGTAGGTATGCGTAGTTATATTAAACTATTACTTAACCTTCTAAGTCTCTAGCTTATAGAGTTTTCTTAAGGGGGTGCGTATTCGCTACTAATTTGCTAATATTTTACTAATAGCGTTAGCTCTATATCCTATACCCGCTATTATTCCTTATAATTACCCCCCCCTCTAAAGCCTTAGTCCCTAAGGCGTACTAGTAGGGTAATATAGCTCTACGTTATTATAGATATTATTGCTAACTATAGGGTGGCGTCTCTACGCCTTTATTACGTTATTTACTCTCGCCCTCCGCGCTAGATATAGGTAGTTATAGCGAATAACGTATTTTCGTTTTCCTAGCGCGTTATAGGTATTTTTAAATTTTAATTATTATTATTATTTTTTAATTAGTTACTAATAGTTATATAACTATTTAGTAGTATATAACTAGTAATTATTTAGCCTTATTACCTAGCGACTCGAAATATAAAAGGGCGTTATCCTTTTAAGGTCTCTAACCTAGTTAGAATTTCTTCTCTTTATAATCTTTTTTTAGTCTAGCTACTTCTCTTATTTTAGCGCTTATTTTATAAGCTTTTATTATAATTATTAAGTTCTTTCCCTTTTTTCTTCTAATCTTACTTATATCCCTCTCTAGCCTCTTACTAATAGCTCTCTATAATATCTTATATTATATATATAAGCGCGGTTCTTATAAAATACCTCTATAATCCTAAGATTCTTTCTAGCGATCTTACTAATAACGCTAATAATAGCTATCCTTACCTTAGCTATCTTTATAAAATATATTAGGATATTATCTACCTTCGCTATATATATAGCGAGCATATATAGAAGTATATCTATTATAACTTCGATAAGAAGAAATATACTACTATAAGTCTCTATTAATTCGCTAATAGGTCGCTATATATTAATATTTTCTAAGTCCCTTAGGAGCTTTAGGGCGTAGCCTAGATAACTTAGAATATATTCTACTAGATCTAGATCTAGTAGCGTAATAATATCCTAACCCCTCTTTATTATTACTATATTCTAGCTATGCTTAGTAACTATTTAATAGTATAGAAGTATATTACTAAGCTTATCTATAATCCTACTACTAGTAGTAATAGCTATAATATAGAGTAGCTTTAGCTCTAGGAGCTCGCCTCTATCTATAAGCACCTCGCGCTCGATATTCTAGTTTATATAGGCTATTACTCGCTATTCCCTTACTAATTATATCCTACTAACTACTAGGTTTTAGGTTAGTACCCTTTATAATAATATTAATATTCTTTAGCGCCTAAACGCCGCCTAGCTAGTATATATTTATAATAATAATCCTATTAACTACCTCTATAACGAGATTAACTACCTACTTAATAACTTTTTAATAAAGCTAGTCCCTATATATACTTGCGAGCGTAATATTACCTTTTTCCCCGGGTTTTATAAGGAGCTCTAGGAAAATCTCACTAAGTATATTACTAACGATATCCCCTCTTACTTTATTATTATTACTAGTACTCGCCCTATCTCCTACGCCTCCTACCTTAATACCCCTACTAAATATAGCTAAAGTAGTAGTAAAGAGTTAGTAAAGAAGACTAAGAGAGCTAAGGTTATTATTACTATCTCTAATAGTAATAGTTCTAGTAGCGAGTCGGGTAGTAGCGCTAGTAGCGAGTTAGCTAGTAGTTAGCCTATGGGTAGCGATAGTAGTAATACTAATAGTACTAGTTTAGTAACTAGTCGCTATAGTAGTCGTAGTAGTACTACTCGTAGTTATAGTAGTTATAGTAGTCGCCCCTATAGCCGTCCTAAGAAGTTAATAACTAATTAGATAGTTAGCTCTTTTCCCTTTTTATAGGATAATACCCCTTTTTGCTATAGCCTCGGCGATAATTCGCTACTTAATTTAATTAACGTTTTACTTCTAACTTAGTCTTATTTCATAGTCTCGTGGTCTATAATTACTAACTTATTATAATAGTTTTAGTAACTAATTATCCTACTTCTTATAAGCCCTCTTATATTATTTATTAAACTTGCGAATAGCTTCTTGCGCGTTCGCTAAGTTCTCTATAGGTTCCTATATATTATATTCTATAAGCTATCTTACTTATTTAACTAAGTACTACGTATTATTACTAATACCTTATTATATAATAATCTCTTTAACCTCCTATTCCTCTAGCTTATCCTTAAGCTCTAGGTATATAAGTAAGCTTTTACTACTTACTTAGCGATTATCCTATAGTTCTAGTAAGATAACTAAGAATATATTATATATCCTTTAGTATTATAGTAGTAGATAAACTCTATAAGCTTATATATTAATTAGTTCTATAATAGCTACTTATATAAACCTAGGCGCTAGCTTTTTATTCTTAAACTAGAAGTTCTTTATTAATAGCCTAATAACTTATCTCTAATAGTAGGTCTATTCCTTATACCTTATATTATAATACTTAGCTTACGCCTTAGTAGCTTTCTACTACTATTCCTAAGCCCTCTTATAAAGCTTTGAGATATATTTAATTCGCTCCCTTACGCCTTATATTATAACCCTATTTATAGGGGTTATATATTCTACGTAACGTAGGTAGTAGCTATATAGGGCTTTTATTAGTAAATAGCTAGTAGTACTATAGCGACTATTATTATATATAAACTTAGCCTTAGGTAGCTAGATAGCCTATTCTTATAGTAAGTCGCTAGTATATACTTATAAGTACTTTTCTAATATCTAGTATATCCTTTCGGACTACCTATTAGTCTAGGGGTAATATATAATAGAGAGGTAGCGCTTAATAGCCCTCTCTCTTATAAATTTCTCCTAAACTTAGCTAATAAGGAGCTTATCTTAGTTACTAATAATACCCTCTAGGGTATTAAAATAATACTTAACCTATTTATAGATAATCCGCGCTAGCTTAGTAGCTATTAGCTACTTTATTATTAAAATAAATATAGCGAACTTACTTATCTAGTATATAATAATAAGAACTACGTTATACTCCCCGCCTTTATACTAATAGCTTAGTAGTAATCTAGTAATAAAGTCTATACTAATTTCTTAAAATAGGTATACTAGTAGGGGTAGTAGGTATAACTTTCTATAGGGCTTATGCCTCGGAACCCAGATCCCTTAGTATATATAGCACCCCGTAACGTAATTATATATATCTATAGCTAAGTTTAGCTAGTAGAACTTCCTCGAGATTAACTTAGTAGTCTTATTTGCCCCTATATAACCCGCCCTATAGTTATTATAGTATTAGTAAAGGATTTCAAGTCTTAGGGACCTCTCCTAGGGTATCTCTAACCTTCCCTTATAGAATAAGGTTCTATAGCTATTAATTATATAGCCCCTATAATCGCTAGCCGGTCCGTCTACCCTCTCTAATTAGGTCTAGTAGTATAAGTCGTTAGCCTATAGTCTACGGACGAGACTTTCTATTCCTTTAGAGGGTTACTAACTATACGCCGTTTTACTTATTATAAGCTCCCTTATAACTTAGCGTAGGATATATTACTATACTATAGTAACCCTAGCTCTAAATAAGTCCTCTAGGTTAGTTACCTCTCGCTAAGTATTCTCTATATCTTCCCTTGCTCTTTAGCGTCAGGTTATTATAGCTACTATAATTATAGTAATATTAGCATGCTATAGAGCGCTATACTAACTAGAGACTAAGGCGTCTCTACCCCTAGAGCTATCTATCTAGAAGGGGCGTTATTTTATACTAGCCCTTATAGTATTAATAAATACTCTTAAGGTCTCTATATTACCTTATAGAGTAGTAATACTTATCTAGAGGTCTATTAGTAAGTTACTAATAAACCCTAGCTTCCTTACTAGGGTTAGGAGTATATTATTATATTTTACCTCCCCTTCTATATAATCTAGCCTCTTAGATAGCCTATCTACTAGGTTTATAACCCCTAACTTATGCTCTAGGTTAAAGTTAAATACTAAGAGTTTATATACCTATCTAGCAAGCTTTCCCTAAAGGTCCTATGCTAATATACTAATAACTCCTTTTAGCGCCTAGTAGTTTATTAGGACTATAAACTTTTTTAATATACCTTAAAGGTAATAAGCCTAGTAGTCTAGGCTTTTAATTATAATAAGAAGCTCCTATTAGCTTGCTCCTTAATACTACTTAGTATTACTAAGCTTCTATAAATAGTAAGTAACTAGTTACTACTAGCTATTAATATATTATAATAGGATACTAGATATAGCTTTTATAGAAGTATCCGTTTTAACCCTTATTTCGCAGGTTAGGTCCTAATATTAGAGAATAGTTACTAAGTAGAAGGTAGCTTAGAGTTATTTAAAGGCCTATTAGGCCTCTTCTAGCTAGTAAAATTCGCTTCCCTTTTTACTATTCTCGCTACCTTTTAGTAGGGATATTATAGGGGCTATAATACCTAAATAGCTTATAATAAACTTATAGTAGAAGTTATAGAATCCTAGGAAGACTTAGATCTCCTAGTAGGTCTTAGGCAGCTTCTATTTAGTAATAGCTCGGACGCGGGTTTAGTTTATTAATATACCTTCGGGCGTGATAATATACCCTAGGAACTCTACTCGTTATTAGTAGAAACTATACTTACTAAGCTTAGTATATAGCACTTATTAGCAAAGCCTGCGGAGTACTTAGCGAAGGCCCTTTATATACTACTATAAGGAACAATAGCGGGTGCAGGATGCAGAGCCAACGCTATTAGCGAAACATTAGCGAATTAGCGGTGAATATATACCCCCTTAAGAAAGCTCTATAAGCTAGAGACTTAGAAGGTTAAGTAATAGTCTAATATAACTATATATACCTATATTTTAGTATTCTAGCCTTTCCTAGTTTAAGCCTATAGCTATACTCTTATAACTCTATTACTTCTACCTCGATTTAAGAAACTAGCGCTAGTTAGAATATCTAAAATAAACTAGCGATAATATGCTAATATATTAGTAATAGACGAATTAGTAATAGAGTTTAACTATAATAAACTCCGGGCTAGGTATATAGAATATAACTAATAGGGCCTTAGCTAATATAATATAAGTCGCTCGCTAAGCCCTAAGATATAAGGAACGTAGCGTAGATACTATACTAGGGGGTTAGATAATCCTAGTAATAACGTAATAAGAGAGGCTACCCTAAGGGGGTAGGCTAGGTCTTAGGTAACGCTAGAACTAATAGAGCGACTTTCGCTTAGTAAATAAATAGCAAGTAGTAGCTAATAGAGTACTCCGCTTAAGACCCCCTAAGAAGCTAGTATCTTAGGTATCCTTACTTAAGTAATAAGACTATTATAGAAGTAATAGGAGAGCCTTATAAGATAGATACGTCTATAGTAATAGAGGTATAAGGAATAAACTACTACCTTACTATAGGAACTCGCTAACTATCTAGTAATAAGGTAGCTATAGAGAGAATATAAGAAACCCCTTATATATAATTACTATACTATAAATAAGGACTTTACTATAAACTAGGTTAGTAACTAGATCTAAGTAGTTAAAGATAGATACTAATTATATACTAGTAGTATGCTAGAGTAGTAGATTTAATAGGTACTTATAAAGATAAGCCTATCCCTATAAACCTAGTAGTAATACTATAGGGCTAGGCTAGAGGGAGACCTAGCCTAGGCTAACTTTATAGTATTTATTTACTAATAATATATTAATCTAGAGCTTTAAGAGCGGAGGTACTATAAGAAGCTAGATA
>JAVHLU010002211.1:0-20413 GCA_036785755.1 Colletotrichum ledebouriae
TAATAATAATAATAATAATAATAATAATAATAATAATAATAATAATAATAATAATAATAATAATAATAATAATAATAATAATATAAAATATAAAGCCCGTTAGGTAGTTCAAGGTTTTAACTAACACGTTAGTATAGATTACCTTGAGACTTTTAGCACTACTTATAGGCCTGAAAGCTATAGATTTATATTAATGTTTGCTATAAAACATAACTATATATTAAAGCAGTTTAATATTACTACTGCTTTTACCCACGCAGATATTAATAAGGATCTATATATGAGGATACTTACTGGTTTCTTATATAATAAAAATACTAATAAATTAATATATAATAATAATAATCCAACGGATAATAGCTTAATATGCAAGCTAAATAAAGCCTTATATAGCTTAAAACAAAGTCCACGCCTATAGTATAAATACCTATAGTTAATACTACTTTAGTATAACTTTGAAGTCTCTCCCTATGATAAGGGAGTATTTATATTCAATAAAAATAAATATAAAGCTATTTTAGCTTGTTATATTAATGATATGCTATTAGCTATTAATAATAATAATACTTATAATTATATGTATAATAACCTATAAAAGCATTTAAGACTTTAATACTTAGGGGAGCCTAGTATCTTCCTAGGATATAAAATAATAATAGACTATATAAATAAATAACTATATATAAGATAACTAAAGTATATAGAAAACATAGTTAATAAATATAATAAAACTAAAGTCTATAGGGCTTATACTCCTATAGATAATAATCTAAAGTTATATAAGAATAATAACTATATAACTAAAAAGGAAATATTATAATATTAATAAGAAATCGGAGCCCTATTATACCTAGCTTTAAAAATAAGGCTAGATATTACTTTAGCAGTTATAACGTATACCCGTTATAGTAGTAATCCCTCTAAAGAGCACTTTATAGCTCTTAATAGAATATAGGGATATATAAATAAATTCCCTAACTATGATTTAATATATAACTATAGTAAGGATATACCTAATAATAATAATATAATTAGATTTATAGATTCAGATTGGGCACGAGATCTTAATAATCGGAAAATAACCTTAGCTTATATATTTACTTAGGGTTTATATAATATTATATCCCATTCTTCTTCTAAATAAAAAACAGTAGCCCTATTAAGCTACGAAGCTGAATATATAGCTTTATTAGATATAGCAAAAGAGGCTCTATATATATATAATAGCTATAACTTTATACTTAATAAATCAGGCTATAAAAGCCTTATAAAGCTTAAAATACTTATAGATAATATCTCAGCTTAAAGGTTAGTTGAGAATCCTAAATTTCATAAAAAGGCTAAGTATATAGATATTAAATACTATTTTACTAGAAATCTAATTATAGAAGAAGAGATTTTCCTCTTTTATATATAGTCTAGTAATAATATTGCAGATATATTAACAAAGCCCTTAGGCAAAATAGGACTTTATAACCTATTAAATATAATAAGTAATAATAATAATAATAATATAAATATCAATAATATAACTAATAATTTGAATAATAACCGCATTATAGATCTAAATTATTAGACTGCAATAACTATAACTATGAAAGTCTAGTTTTCCTTTTATACCTATGAGATTTAGGTTTTTAGGTTTTTCTACTAGTAATTATTATATAATACTCTAAGAATTTCCTCTTTATTTTTCCCACCGGGTAATACGGTCCACGTAGTGGGCGAAAAAATATAGGTGAAAAATCTATGTTTTTAGAAGGTTTTCCCTTAAAGGTGATAAGCCCTTTTATGAGGGTTAGCGCGTTTAGGTATATTTAATATATTAAACGCGTTAAGCGCGTTAGGCGCCCTTAAGCGGGATAACTATACTAAGCGCGTTTAGTATTAATTACCTATATAAGAAGAGAAAGGCGTTAACTATAATATATAATATAAAATTTGATTTATACCTCTTATTATAGTAACGTGCTAATAAGTAGAGCTATATTATTATATATAAATAACTATATATAACCTTATTTCCTTTCTATTCTATATATTTTATCGCGTCCTGCTTTAGGCTAAGGGAGTCTTAGGCGTAGTATTAGCTATCTTTAAGAGGTTAAGGTAGTCCTTATCCTTATTATTAACAATCTCTTTAGCTATAGCTAGGAGTTAGTTAATACTAATACTATAAGTAGTAGCTAGTTAGGTATTATCTTTATATTATTCTAGGAACTAGCAGTGAGATTTATTACTAACCTTAGGGTATAACTTAGTAATACTATTATTTTTAATTATAGCGATTAAGGTAGCGAGCGAGGCGATATTAGCGCGAAGGCTTTATAGGTTTATAGTATATTCATATTAAAAGTTAGTTATATTCGTAGCTTTAGGGTTATGAAGGTCTAAAAGGGTATAAATAGTGCTTGCGTTATTACTATTAACTATAGCCTAACTAAGATAAGCGTTATCTTTAGTATATATACTAGGAAACCTATATTAGAGTATCTACTTAATAATAAAGAATAGTAATATAGCGCTAAATTCCGGGTTACTTATAAATTATTTAGTTATAAATAAGTTAAGGGCGTAGATATATCTATATAGACTAAGGATAATTAAGCTATTCTAAATAAGGGTATATAGGGTAAGGCGTTTAGTATAGTAGGTAGTAATAAGGTTAGTTATATTAAAGAAGTAGATACGCTAAAGGTATATATTAATTACTTCCTAAGTAGTTAGGAACTCTATATAGGAATAAGTAAAGCGATAGAGGCTAGTAATATAAGTATAGGATTACTAGTTAGTAATAATAATCTTCTTAATACTAGTAGCAGCGTTAAGCGTCTTAGTAGTACTAGGCGTATTAGTAGTATTAAAGGGGCTAATATTAGAGGAAGGGTTAATATTAGGGCGATCGTCTAAGCTTATAGCTAATATTATATACTTAGTAGACGACTTAGTAGTAAGGTATTATTTAGAGCTAAGGAAGCCTGGGCTCTCTTATATTACTCCCTTAGGGATAGTTGCTATAATAAACTTAAACTTATTAGTAGCTAACTTAATAAATTAGCCTAAGTTAAGAGTAATAGCGCTAGCGTTAGTAATATAACCCTTAGAGAGCGCTATAGTTAGAGTAATCTAGGTTTCCTTATGTTTATTAGAAAGGATAGAGATATAGCTAATGCGTTTATTATAGGTTTATATTCCCTCGATAGCCTTAATAATATCTATTATATTATAGGTGCTAATATTAGTAGCTTGCTTCTTAGGAGTAGCTATCTTATTAGTCTTATTCTAAGTAATAGGAGTTAATCTAGTGCTAGCTATAATAAGGTTAGTTAATAATTAATATTTAGCGTATTTAGTAATATTAGTAGCTTAGTTAGGTTAGCTAGTATTAAGGGGTTATTTAGGCTAAGTAGCTTTAATAGGTTTATTAGCTTAATTATATTTAGTAGTAATAGGTTCGTTATCTCTACTTAAGGCTTCTCTAGACTTAATAGAAATAGTTAAGCTAGTAGTATTAGTAGTATAATATAGGTTATATTTAAGGGAGTTTTATATAATATTATAGAGAGATAGCTACTTAAAGTTTAAGATAGTATTAGGAAATTAGTAATAGAACTTAATTTAGTTTATAGATAGTAGTTAAATAACTAAGTAAGCGTTAGTACCTAGGTAGATAATAAATAGGGTATTAGAAATATTATAACTAGTTTTATAAGATTAGGTCTCTTAGTTAAGGGCGCGCTTAAAGACTTCTTAGTTATAAATATAGTATCTAGGCTTATTATAAGGGATCTTAATATTAGGTAGGTAGTAGCGAATATAGTTAAAGGTAATATACTTAGCGTCTTTATATTTAGAGCGTTATCTATTTATAGTAAAGTAATACCTAGGTATATATAATATAGGTTGCTCTAGTAGTACTAAGCGCGTAATAATATAGAGCGTTAGTAAGGTTCCTTAATATCTAGAAGAGGATAATAGTAATAAAGGGAGACATATAAGTATAATAATAGTAAAGTAGCGGGGTGAGAGGTATTAACGCTCTTCTATAAAATATATATATAGAGGGAAAAATATACTTAATACTAAGCAGGCGAAGGTAGTAGTAATAACTAGTAGGGTTACCTAGTAATATAAATTTATTTTATATATATATACTTAAGTACTAATTTTTCTTATTAGTTTAATAAGAGTAGGGATTAACCTTCTAGCGAGGAGGGTAGTGATATTTATAAAGGTTCTTATAGTACTAAGGGTAGAAGGAGTTTAAGAGGGAAGGCGTAATAGATAGAGTTATCTTTACTAATAGGATAGATATAAATATTACTATTATTAGGGTAAAGTCCTTAGACGTGCTAAGCATACTAAACGTCTTTATTTTATAATAAGGCTTTAGTTATAATACTTTTTATAATCTATCTATCTATTTAAGGTACTTTAAGTAGTATATTCCTTATTTATAATATATATTATATTATTTTACTAGGCTCTTATAAGGCCTTCCTCTTAAGAGCCTTAGTAGCTTTTTACTAGGCTCTAATATTAGTTTAATATATTATTAGATAGGTCTTTAAGCTTATACTTATCTATAGAGCTATTCTATCTCTTATTCCTTATTTTTAAATATAGTAATAAGTTTATTTATATTTATATCGTCTTTATCTATTTAAATAGTATATATTAGTAGGTAACCTTTTTATTTAATTAGATATTATACCTTTCCTTATGCGAGGGTTTGCTTCTTAAGAATGCTTTTAATCTTAAAATACTTATATATTTTAAGCTAATAAATATTATTATCTTCTTTAATACTAACTAGACCTTAGTAGTTATCTTAATAGTTAAATAGGTTATTACTAGAGGCTAGTGCTAGTATAAGCTAGATAATAGATATAACTAGATAAATATTTATATTAAGTAGAATATCGAGGCGGTATACTAACTTACTAATATATTTAAGGACCTTAAATAAAATATACTAGTAGCAATACTTTAGGTTTAGCTATCCTAGTAAATATCCTAATCCTATCTTAAGGTATACCTAATTGCTTAGCTTAAAAGTAATAAAATAATATCTTTATTATACTATTCCTTTATATATAGCTAGGCTATTATAATTAAAACTTTTACTTCCTCCTAGAAGATTTCACGGTTTATTTTAGGATTAGTATTACCTAAGATATTTAACGCGTTATTAGTATTCTTATTATATAGGATTTAGTTTAGTAAATAACTAATAACTTATAATTAGGCGTTATTAAGGTTATATTAAAGGCTTAGTAGTAATATTACTTAGTTATTATTAGAAAGGTTAAGAAAGTAATAAATAGCTAGTTTAATAGTTTAGTTCTTATATTCTAAAATACTATTAGTTTAAGGATAATATACTATTAAGAATCTTAATTTAGTATATAATTTAGCTTATAGTACGGTCTAAAACTTTAATAGGAACTTCTAGTTGCGATTAGATATAATAGCTTTTAATATTCCCTAGTTACTATATTAGAGGTTATAAAGAAGGAGGTATCCCTAGACCTTAGTAGTATATATTAAGTATCCTAGGATAAGAAGTATTACTTTAGAGAACCTATTAGCTATAGTAAGTATTATATTAGGAAGTAGGAAGTTCTTTACTTTATAGCCTAAATACTATAAAAGTATTTCGGGAAGTCTAATAATAAAGTCTATAGTAATTATATAGAAGGGAATAGCTAGCGTTAATATTAGCTATATTACGCTAAGCGGTAGTTAACGTTCTATATTTATTATTCTATATTATAGATAGTTAGCTACGTAGTTATTAACTTATTATTCAAGACGTGGTATATAAAAGTATTTATTAATAGCTCTCTATATTCGTTCCTTACTAAAGTAATAGTAGTTATTTTAAGCTTCTTTAATAAGCAGCATTACTAACTCTTTTAGAATATAGAGCTTTTATTTATTAGTATAAGGGTTAATATAGTAAAGGAGACTATTATATATAACAAATCTAAGGTCTATAATATCTGCCTTTTTATAGAGTATTTAATATACTCTACTCTAGGACTTAGAGTTAGTATAAGATTAGATAAGCTTAGTCTTAAAGTTATTATTAAGAGATATTTTTATTATAAAGTTAATACCTATTAGTATATTATCCTATATCTTATTAAGTTCTCTAATATCTTTAATAGTGATTTCTGTTATAAGTAGGTATAATAATATGTCTATTATAATATTTAATATTCTGGGGATATAATAATATACTAGGGAGAACTAGCTAAGATATTCTAATAATAATATAAGTTATAAGTTAGACCTCGTCTTATCCTCTAACTATAGCAATATTTATTTAATAATATTATATATAACTAAATAATTAGTAAGGATTATTATAAGTTCTCGTCTTAATAAACGTAGTATTAGCTAATACTTTTTTATTACCTATACTAGGTAAGTAACTTTAAGTTTAGTAGGCTAATACTTCTATTTAGCTTAGTTAAGGGCCTTACTAATATAAGTAATTAGATATATATCGGTATACTTAATAGGGTTATAAGGTTTCTATTTAATATTATTAGCTAGCTAGAAGATTAGTGCGGAGTATCTATATTCCTTTAATAAGTTAAGTTATATAAATAACTACTTATTAGGGTTATAGTAGAATAAGGCGTTATTTATTATTAAAGCGTTCTTAATATTATTAAAGCTAGCTACTTCTTCTAGCGTAGCTTTAAAACTTATTTTTTAATAGAAGACCTTTCTTATAGCGCCTTTATCCTTCCCTTAAGCTTAGGCTTAGGTAAGTAACGTGGTTTTATACTATTAGAGCAGTTAAATATAATAATTATAGCGTAGTATTATATATTATAGAAACCTAGTTATACCTATCTAGTATTTAAGCTAGTAGAGGTTATAGGGGTACTTAATCTTTTTAATAGTATTAATATAGTCTTATATATTTAATAGTCTAAACGTGTTAATAGTAAAGCTAAGTAGTTTAATAGAAGGGTATCTAATAAATAACTTCTTTACTAAAAGCGAGAGTCTAATATCTATAAAGAGTTTAGGAATTACATTAAGTTACTTAAGATAAGTATTAAGGTCTTTTAAGGTAATAATAATATTATTAATAAACGTATAGGTATATTCCTTATATAGTTATAGGAGTCTATTTATAACGTATTAAGTATAAGTAAGCGAATTATAGAATCCTATAAGTACTACTTTTAAGCGTTCTTATCCCTAGTAGCTAATTATAATAAATTAATCTCGATATTCCTTCTTAATAAGAAATTAATAGAAGAAGGATTAAGTATTAACTATAGTAATCTATAGTTTATTATAAAGGCGTTTAATAATATCTTATTATAGTAATATAAGGTATATATTAGGGATTATAGCTTTATTAAGAGTATATAGGTCTATAACTATCTAACCTTTATACTCACTATTTATAATTTACTATATATCGAATATAGGGGTTCTAAATAGTATAGGCCTAGAGTTACCCTATTCTATCTAGTTTTAAGTATAAAGCTTATCTAAAGTTTTATTAATAAGTTTCTTATCCTCTCTATTAATAGGATAAGGTTATTATTTAACGTTTATATTCTACTATCCTTTAATAAGTTTAACCTTAAGGTATTAATCTTCTAGAAGGTCGATTAGTCCTTAGTCCTTCTAGATAGCGGGGTAATATAAGATAACCTCTTTAAGGTATTATATAGCTTTAGCGTCTTAGTTATAAATATATATACCTTCCTTAGTAATAACTACTAGTAAGCTTTTAGGCTTAGTTATACTTATCTTACTATTTAGGTTAATATTCCCCTTATAAATATCTCTACTATTTAGCGTTATATTATTATTTATTACGCTATAGTTAGTAAGCGCTTCCTTACTAGTTAGGTTAGAGATTTCTACTTATTCGTTAACTAATAGTTCTAGTAGCTAAGTAAGTATTATAAGCTTATAATTAGAAAGGCTAAAAATAGCGTAATATATTAGATCCTTATGTAATAATATTAAAAAGGCTATTTATAGTTAATCGCAAGTCTTTAGCTTAAGGTATCTATTAGACTTAAATAGCACTAGGGTTCTAAGCTTAGTGCCTCGTTTAACTTTTAATAGGTAAGGAGCGTTATTAATAATAGGGATAAATAGTGAATTACTTATATATATATATATATACTCTTTATACTTTAGGCTAAATAGAAGGGACTCTATTTTACTAATAGTATATTAATTTAAATAATAGAGCGATTATATAGCGCGATAGTTACGTTTTTTATAGTATATATATTATAAACTTTTAAAGGGACTTTTAAATAGATCTAAGAGAGAATTTAAATATTATTATAGGATACGATCCGGATATATAATTCTAAGTTTAGGATATTAAGCTTATTAGGTATATTAAAGTCTTATCTTATAAGTAGACTAGTATCTAAATATAGGATAGACTATATACCTATATAGAGCTTAGTAGTTATTATATAACTATTAGGTTATTATTCTTATATAAGAATTATAAAGGTTACCTAGGCGATAGTCTTAAGGCTTCCTATACCTTAGAGCTTAAATACCCTAGGTTCTCTTACGAGGGTGCGGAATTATTATAAGTAGGCTTTGCTTATAACTAAGCGGTTTGCACTAGTATTAATATAGACTATAATTAGTAGTCTATTACGACGGCCTTAGATAATAATCTTAGCGTATATATAATAGTATAAACGTATAACTATATATTACTACGGCTTAATAGGATTAATAAGTATTATATTTAGCTAAGGGGATAGAAGGGTCTAATATAAGAAGTATCGTGATGCCTTTAGCATCGCCTGTTCCTAGCGCGGCACGTGACTAACGTTAGCTCCGGAGTAACCTTATTCTAGGGTCGTTCCTCTAACCGTAGTTATAAGCAACTATATTATAGCTACTCTTATTATAATAGATTAAGCTCTTTAGTAACTATAAATATAGCCCTATAGGATATTTCTTAATAGTTATAAGCCTAGCTCTAACTAGACCCCTAACTACTATTTTAAAATAAGCCTTTACTACTAAAAATACTTATTAAAACTTCCTCTCTCTTATTCCTTCTTTCCTCCTTATTATATATTATCCTCTACTACTATAAACCCTCTATTTCTAAATAACTTTAACTATAATATTTTCTATTATAGCTACTATAATATTATACTAGCTAACTATATATAAGGACTTTACTACTTAGTATATTATAATCTAAGCTAAAGCCTAAGCTACTAGAGTCTAGAAGTATATTAACCTAGATAACCCTAAGGGACCTTTATACCTAGGTAAGACTTTATTAGAAACTCTAACTCTTAACTTATATATTACTAAGTAAAACTAGGATATTAATACCTAGTACCTATAGGAGAAGAGCGCTTATAATTAATACGTCGCTCTATTTAATTAGGAGGCTCTAGAAGAGGCTACTTCTAATACTACTTTTAGGACTACTCCTAAGTCTACTACTAGGATATAGATAAACGAATCGCACCCCCTTTAGCTTCTAACCGCCCTAGTTATAATTAATAAGAATACTATAGGTATATAGGAATAGTACCTAGAGCACTTTTATTCGCTCGCTATATAAGAATCTAAGTAAACCTGCGAGGACTAGGAGTTCGAACGGATTAACTATCTAGTTATAGAGACTATTACTTATAATATTATTACGCTTATATATATAGAACTTCTTACTAAAGGGGATATAACCCTATATAGCCTTATTATTAATCTTAAATATTGCTATGCTCTAAGCGAGGCTAGTACCCTTATTACTATTTAAGAAGAGTATATCTAAGTCTTAGAAAAGGCGAATAGGAGTATTAATCCTAACGCCTAGATTAAGGACTTTAGGGGCGTTTACCTCTATACTACCTAGCTTAAGCTTTTTAAGGTAAGTAGTATCCTCGCTTTAAAAACTTTTCTTTAAGTAGTAAGTTATTACTTTATACTTACTTAAGCTAATATAGAAATTATAGATATTTTAAAACGGGAGCGAGCGGGGATACTAGTCTCTAATATAAGCTAATATATTAATATATTTAAGGACCTCTTATATAAAGATATACTCTACTCGAGGTTATAAGGATAAAGCGTAGGGGTCTTTATAACGCTAGCTAGCTATATAGATAAGGCTAACCTATTAAGTATTCCTATAACTAGTAATATATCTAGCGGTAAATAGTACCTATATAGGTTAAGCTATTAATAGCTAAGTATTAAGTATAACTACTTAGAAGCCACTTTAACTAGATATTACTAGAAGGGCCCCTATATATTAGTAATAGATATATAAGTAGCTTAGATCTATAACTAGTTAAATAGTAACCTACGCTTTGCTAATCTATATAGGGAACTTACTTATAAGGGCTAGCTATATACTATACCCTATAAGGGTAAAAACCGCTAAAATAATAAAGGGGGTAATAAGGGTTTATCTAAGAAATCCAACGCAGCCCCGAGCTACCCTATTAATATAGTAGTAGTTACTTTCTATATAGCCCTCTTAAATAAGGTTAGGGATAATATAGTTAACTTAGATAAAGAGCACCTAAGTATCTTTATAACCCCCTACTTAAGACCCTATATATTATATAAGTCTATAGTCCTAGATAACTATAGAGGGATATACCTTATAAATAATAAGTCCCTACTTATCCCCTCCTTAATTAGGTATTATAAAAGAGAACGGGTTAATTCTAGAATAGCTTTATACCTAATTATTATAAAAGGTATATAGATTATTAAGAACGCTCTTAATAGCTTAAAAGATATAAATATAGAGGACTTTATACTCTATAATATAGGATATATAGAGAACTTTTATATTAATATTATCTCTAAAGCACTACTTTAGAAGATAGGTATCTAGTATTTAGGGTATAACTATACGCTTCGCTTTAGAACCTATAAGAATAGCGTTATAGTTAAGAAACTTATTAGAAAGGTAAACCTCGCCTTCCTTAAATATAAGCCTCGTTCCTTATACTCTATTCCTAAGCGGATTCCCTAAAGTATTAATACTATTATTAATAATATAAACTACGTGCTTATAATATATAAGCGTACCTCTCTTATATTACTACTAGACTAGAGTAATAATATAATACTTTAGTACCTTAGAAGTAGGTACCTTAGCCCCGAGGCTCTAGAGCAGCTAGTATATATTACTTAGGGGGTAAGGATTAAAGGCCCGACGCGCCTATAGTATAAATACTACGCAGTTATATATACTAAATAGGTAATTTTAAGACGAATATTAGAAGATAAAGCAATACGCCCTTATTATAGAATCGCATAGGATCTCTTTAACTACCCTAAAGGCTTTAACTAGAACTAATAGCTCCTTATTATTAAGGATAAGTATACTAGTTAGCTCTTTATATTTCTACGTATTAATAAGACCTATAGTAGCGTTATACTCGCTCTATATACCTTTAAGCAATAGGTATATTAATAGAAGGGACTTTCTATTTATAAGATTAGATAAGACGTTAAGAGGTTAGTAATTTTACTTATAAGCTATATAGGATATAAGGATTAGACCTCTATAGAAGGAATAGAGGTTAAAATAACCCCTCTATATATAAAGGAACTAAATAGTAGAGGGGAACGGGCTAGTTAGGAAGTTATAACTCGAATAATTAAGATACTCGCTATAGCTAGCTTACTTATAAAACTATAGGCTAAGATAGTACTAGTAGTAATAACGCTTTATAATATAAGCCTACTTAAACGCTATAACTAGCGTTCGCTACTATAGATCGAAGAGGAATAGTTCTACTAGTATTTTTACTAGTAGTAACCTAATAATAGAGCGGCCCTAACCTACGACCTTTACCCTTACTAGGGATATATATATACTTATAGCTACTATATATACCCCCTTAAGAGGGAATAAGAGAGAGGAATTAATAAGAGAGACTTTAAGGTAGTGCTACGGGGATATATTAGATACCTAGTAGGATACGTTCTAAACGCTTATAACTTATATAAGGTCTAGATCCCCGCGTTATAAATAGTTATTATTATATAGAACGTGACGTTTAATAAATAGACTTTCTATATAAAGGATAAGGTAAAAGAGGCTATTTTAGAAGATATTATCTATAAGATAGTAAAAGAGATCGAAGAGCTTATATTATAAGTTAACTTTAAACTTTAGATCCTAGGCGTTATAAATAAGGATAAAGCTATATTAATACTTATAACTAAATAGTTACCTATACTAACCCTCGTTCCTATAACTAAGTCTCTAAATAGAAGAATCCTAAAACTTCTAAAGGGATAGGTAGGTTAGAAGGGGGGGTAGCTATTATCCCCTAATCCTATACTAGAGCTAGATAAAAGCCTAGCTCTAATAGATAGAGTAGTAGGCGTAGTATATATATTAGAAACGAACTATATATATAATATTATTAGAGAAGTTAATTCTAAAGGGGAATAGATTAAAGATTATATTATAGTTAAACTACTCCCCGCTTTATAATATATTTCTAAAGCGGGTAAGAGTAATAAGAATAAACCTTCAGATAGTAAGCCCTTAAATCTATTAGTATAGCTATACTAGGATAGAGAGGAGAGGGATAATACTAAATAGAGGTCTAACTAGGTATATAACTAGGAGGGCTATAGCTAAACTTATTAAAGCTAATAACTATATAATCTACTACCTAGTAACCTATAACTAGGAATAGTAGAAAGCGAATCCCGCTCTAGTTACTAGTTTTTACTCTAATACTATATAGAGCGGGAGCGGGTATCTAGCTTCTTTAAGACCTTTATACCTAATTAGTAGAAGGCCTTTTTAGAAGCTAATATAGGGTATTATACGCTCTATAGCTATATTTATACTACTATTTATAGCGCGAAACCTACTTATGTAATCGCAATAATTTATAAATATCTTACTACTAATAACCTTACTAAGCTACCCCGCTCGTAGAAGGAACTTTTAAACCTCCTATAGGCGCTCCAAACTTACTTTAAAGAAGTAGCTAAGGTTAAGATAAGTAAATTATAGTAGATAGATACGTAGCGCGTTATTAATTAAGAGATAATAATAAAGAGACTAATCCTATTAAAGTAGGTATTTACTTATAAATTTAATAAGGATAATATCCTTAACTAGTATAAAGTAAGGATCTACGTTTAAGGCAATTAGTAAGAGAAGTCGCCCTTTAAATAGACTTATATAGTAACCCTCGCTACTTATACCTTTAGGGTAGTAATAGTAATTACTATATAATTTAACCTCGAAGTTAAATAATTTAACGTTATTAACGCGTTCCTAAACGCCTCTTAGGATCTAAATAAAGACC
Source organism: Colletotrichum ledebouriae (assembly GCA_036785755.1). Taxonomy (NCBI): domain Eukaryota; kingdom Fungi; phylum Ascomycota; class Sordariomycetes; order Glomerellales; family Glomerellaceae; genus Colletotrichum; species Colletotrichum ledebouriae. Next base: position 13,338 of record JAVHLU010002211.1, read on the forward strand.
TAATTATTTATAAGTTACTAGATAGCTTTAAGTAGCCCGGGAAGTATATTAAATTACGCTACGCGCTCTATAGGCTAAGGGATATACTACTACTCTAATATAAGGAGTTCTCCTTAACTCTTTAGTATTTAAGCTTTATACTTATAAGCAAAGACCTATATCTCTTCTAATTAACTAAGAAGAGGGTCCTCGTTATCTTCTATATAGATAACTTCCTCGTCCTATTTTATAAGAACTATAAAGAAGTAATATAAAAGGTAATTACTAGCCTAAAGGAAGTATATAAGTTAAAGGAATAAGGCCTAGTTAAGTACTATTTTAGAATTAGAGTTATCTATAACTAAGCTATATAAAAGATATACCTTTCCTATAATTAATATATCGAGCGGGTTATAAAGAAGTTTAATTTACTCGACTTAAGAGCGCTAATAACCCCCCTTTTAAACCTACTACTCCTAAAGAGTAAAATAGTAGTAATACTATTAGAGGTAAAGAGTTTCTAAGAGAAGATCGGCTCTATACTCTATACTATTATTATAATCTAACCTAACGTCGCTTTTATATATTCTTTACTCTTAAGATTCCTAACGAATCCCGCTCCTTATTACTATACTACTACTAACTAGGTTATATAGTACCTATATTATACTTATTACCTCGTAATATACTTTAATAACTCGGGGGGTAGATAAGTACTACTAATTATAAGTAACGCTTTATTTATAGATAATAAGGAGATATAGAAGTCGTCTTAAGGGTATATAATCTCGCTCTTTAGAGGACTAATTTAATAGAAGGCTACTTAATAGGCTATAGTTATAATATTAATAATAGAAGCAGAGCTTCTAAGCCTTAAATATATAGCTAAAGAGACTATTACTCTTTAGAAGCTATTTAGGGATATCGCTCTTAAACTTAGCGATATCTAGAAGATTTATTATAATAACTAATAGATAATTCGTCTTATAATAAGTAAAAAGGAACGGATCTTAACTAAGCTATAGTATATTAATATTTAGAATATATAGCTATAATAAGAATATACTAGAGGATTATTTAGCGTAGTATATATACTAATAAATAATATGCTAGCTAATAGTCTTATAAAGGTTCTTAACTATAAGAAATTTAAGAAGTTCTATTCGCTCCTTAATCTAAAGGATATATAAAGAATAATTATAATAAACGAGGGACGCTCTAGATAAGTATAGGAGGGCTAGTAGCGCCTAATTTTTAATTAATTTATAGCCTACTAGCTAGGGAGCTTAAAGTCGCTCTTATAGGAGTAAAAGAATATAATATACCCTAAAGGGCTACCTTAAAATACTAATTTTCTACTACCTAACCTCAGAGGATTTACTTATACTAATCTATTAGGATATTATATAAAGGTAGTAATACCTCTAGTAAATACGTGCTAATAAGACTATTAACTATATAGCGTACTATAGTAGCTACGTCGCTAGTAGGTAGACGAGGTATAGGTATACCTACGCTAACTACTAGGGTTCTAAATAGAACTAGGGCGGGAGATAGAGCAATAACGCTATATATATTAGAACTACTTATTACTATAGAAGCCCTGCTTAAACCCTTATTATTACTACCCTTTTTTACTACTTCGATCTCCTCCTTCTAAGTAGTAATAGCCTTATAGAGCGTAGCTCTCTAACGAGCGAGGGTTTATATATTATATTAGAAGATAGTTATAGAAATAAAGCGTATATAGAACCTTACCTTTCTAACTACTAGGTTATCCGAAGTCTTAGCTTTAGTATATTAGCAGGCTATAATAGTAATAGGGGCGCTTATCTATTAATAAGGTACCTTACCCTTATAATAGTAGTTATACTTACCTACTATACTAGGTAAGTACTTTCTATCTAATAAGCCTAAGAGCTTACTTAAAATATACTAAAAGTAGTGCTTATTAAATAGGGGTACTAGCTCTACCTCTATACCTCTACTAGGGGGAGGAGGGCTAGGAGGGGGCTCTAAACTACCCTTACTAGTACCCTCCTCCTTATCTATCTCCTTAGGGATTATAATAATAACGAGGTTAATAATATTCTAGTATATAGTTATAGTAATAAAAGGATCGTGACTTACTAGGAGCTATCCTCTTAGACTATTTAAGGGGGTAACCCCGGGGCCTCTTAAGCTATAAACCCTTACCCTTAGAGCTACCCCCCGCGGGTTACTTCTACTTCTTTCTACTTATTATATAATATATTAGTATACTATATATTAATAATAGGAAGGAATAATATACGCGCAACCTTATTATTACTCTCTAGGGGAGGAGGGCGTACCCCTCTACCCCTAGCTTTACTCTTACCTTTAGTAGCGCGCGCCTTCTTAAGGGCTATAGCCTAACTAATCTTCTTTTTAGGAGGTATCTATAAATATATTAGTATATTATAATAGCTTTAAGATCGTTATATATTATAGGTATATACGTACGCGCGTAATAAGGTTATTATTAGAACTAAAGTTAGGTATATATATAGTTATTATATTATATATAGGGAAGAGTTAAGAAGGTAGGAGGGCAGCTAGGTTATTTTATTTAAAATTAATATAATAGTAGCTACCCTACTTAAGCTAATAAGAGACGACGGATTTTACTACTATTAGTAAGAGTTAGTAAATAAAGGGTAATATAATAATAATAGCAATAGTTATAAAGGTAGAAAACCGCGACTATTTATGCTTCGCCTATACCTAATATAAACGACTTTACTTTATTATCTCTTTTATTAATAGGCTTATTAATAGGTTATTTATTAATATACTGCTTTATATTTAAGTATTTTAAGGGATACTACGTAGTTAGGCGCTTTTCTAGCTATAGCTATATCTAGGGGGGTATATTATAATACTTTTAGTATTACCCGTTCCTAGCGCGGTATATAACTAACGTTAGCTCTAGAGTAACCTTATTCCGGGGTCGTTCCTCTAACCGTAGTTATAAGTAACTATGTTATAGCTACTCTCGTTATAATAGATCAAGCTCTTTAGTAACTATAAATGTAGCCCTATAGGACGTTTCTTAACAAGAAGATACCCTTAAAGTTAGTATATAGCTTAGCGTTATTAAGGCACGTTTTATAAGAGTAGATTCTAGGATCCTTAAGGAGCGAATTTTGAAATAAGTTAAGATTAAAAATAGGGTACTTATCCTTATATCTAGGGATATAACCTAGAGGGTATTCGTAGTAATAAGTAGGTTAAGTAACTAGGTTAATATACTTAGGATCGTCTTCCTATTACTCTTAGTTATCCTCGTTATTAGTATTAATAACTAAGTCTTCTTTATATAAATCTAAGTCCTTACTAGCCTTAATATACTAGATATAGTTAAAGTCGCCCTTATTTAATAAAGTATATACTTCCTCTTCTGCTTACTTACGACTAGTCCCCTTTATTATATATACTAAAGGGTAAATAGGCGGTTAAGAATACTAAATATATTAACTAGGCTATTTATATTAGCGTTCGGGCCTTTATCTTTAGTTAAACTAAATTTCCTTATAAGAGGAGCTTAGTAAGGGTTTAGTACTAATATTAGCAGCTTGCTTTATAGGTCTTAATAGTAATAAGCTAGGTATAGTCTCCTTTAGGTTTATATAGTACGGGTAATAAGTAGTAGTAGTATAGCTTACCTTCGAGGTCTCTTTTAGCGATAATTACGTTGCTATAGTTCCTATAGAGGTTATTTTAATAGATAGTTAAACTAATACTCGCTAGGATCCTTTAGTAACTATTTAATACTAGCTAGGGACTATCCTCTATAGGCTTGTAATAAACTTATTATAATTTATATTACTAATTAGCTAAGGAATACTAATAACTAGTTCTATATCTATCTTATTAATTATAATAGTTAATACCTGAGATTCGCTCTCTTTAGTATCCTTATATAGTTAAGTAACCTTAGTTATCTAGTATTAAATATTATATTAATTATATATATTATATATAGTATACCTCTCTTTAGTTAGACGTGCTTTAGTAATTTCACCTAGTAAATAAAAACGTTTAAATAATAACTCTTTCTAATAGTCTAATCTATAGTCGGGGTCCTTAAGTTCCACCTTCTTATTAAGTATTAGATTAGCGTAGTACTAGTCTGAGGTATACCTTAATAAGGTTTAGTATAGGTTAAGGGTAGTTATAGCTAGGTTCCTATTATTTAACTTAATATAGCTGTTAATAGTTTTAATAAAACGATATATATTTTAGTAGATAGTTCTTAAACTACTATCGACGCGTATATTATTAACTTCGTTATAATATAGAGGTAGATTAAATAACCTAATTATATTAGTCTTAAAACGAGGAGTATTATACCTAGGTTTTATAACTAATATACTAGTTATTACCCGTGCTACCCCTTCTTTATTTATAGGGAGAAGGAATATAAGAAAGTTATAGCTAACTAAGAACCTATTAGGGTTAGATAATACGAGGGGTTAGACCCGAGTTTATTTAATAGGAGGTCGCTATAATACTATTTATTTAAGCTAAAGAGGAAAAGGGGAAGTTTTCCTCTCTAGTAGAGATTTCGCTAGTTTATAGGGAATAACTAGGTAAGCCCTAGGTAAGCCCTAGGTAAGCCCTAGGTAGCTCCTTAAGGTAGTAAACCTAGGTAGAAGCCTAGGTAAGCTTAACCTAGGTATAGCTTATAATACTATCCCCCCTCCTAGCTAATCCCCCCCTAGGCATAGGCTAGGTCGCTATTATTATCTATAACTAGCTTATATAGGGCTTTATACCTATCTACTATAGTAGTCTCTATAATAGCCTCTATAGGCTCCTAGGTAGGCTCTATATACCCTTCTTACTTAACTAGGACCTCGCGCCTCTACTATCGCCTAACTACTTTCTATTATATTATATATATCTCCTCTATATAGTACTTAAATTTGCTATTATTAGCTATAATTAGTAGTAGCTAGGGGTCTATTTTTATTTATATAAGCAAGGGGTCCTCTAGTACTCTCTAGAGGAGGTCTATATAGAACCTTAGGTAGATATTACTAGGTATATCTAACTTAATAATATATAAGCTCGGGACTTTGACTATAATATACTTATAATATAACTATAATAGCTTCTTACTAGGCCTAGGGCTCTTAAAATTAGCTATTAAAAGCTAAACCTTATTACTTACCTAGTACTCCTCTATAGGTATCTTATACTAGTTTACGCTCTCCTTACTATACTATTAGGTAGCTATAATACTTACTTAAATAAAGTCTACTACTTCTTATAGCTTTATTACTAGGAGGGTAGCTACTATATCCCTAGAGGGGGCCTCCTCTATTATATTATTTACTATAAGTATAGGGTTAGTATAGTACTTATATTCTAAGAAGAATAGCGAGAGCCTAGTTATATTACTAACCTTATTATAGAGCGCTAGCTAGGTAGTAAGTAAGAACTACCCTTAGTTATCCTATACTTAGGTTATAAATATCTATAGGATAGCTTATATCTCCTAGTTCTACCTCTTAATATTATTATTAGTCTATAGGTAGTATATAATACTTAATAACCTCTTTATACTAGTAAGGTAGTAGAATTTAACCTAGAAGTAGCTTACTTAGTTAAACCCTTAATTACTAATAATACTATATAGGAACTTATAGAACTAGAAGTAGGAGGTAAGGAACTAGTAGGTATAAGCTTCTACTTCTATAATACCTATCTCCTCTAATATTACTAACTTACCTAGCCTATTTATTATAACCTATAAGTATTAGCTAGTATTATCCTTTATAAGTAGTAAGTTTATAATAAAGTCTATTAAGAGGTCTAAGTATAACTAGGTAGGTATTAGTAAGGGCTTTAAGAAGCCCCTCTTAGCTTACCTCTAGATATATATCCCTCTATAAATATTATAGTTCCTTATAAATCTCTATACTATTTATAATTATCCTACCTAATAGAACTACTAGCTTATTATTTCTAGCGTGCTATTATAGCTTAGGTAAGTAGTTATACTTAAGTTATAGCTCTATTAAATAATCTTTATATAGAGCTCCCCTAGTAAGTTATTATTATCCTCCCTATTAAGTACTTATAGCCTCCCCTTAAATATTAATCTTCTCTAACTATTAATATTATACTTACTAATTTAAACCTTAGCTTTTATATCTAGTAGGAAGCTCTAAAGCTAGTAAGTAATTATATAATATATAGCTTTATATATTATATCCTTCTTTATAGTTTCTAGTTATAACACTTATAGTTTAGGGTTACTATTAAAGATTATAATATCTAAGATATTAATATAGCCCTTCTAACTTCTCCTTACTAAGGGGCTAACTATAAGGTCCCCGCGGGGGTAAGCGTAGTCTAGTATTAGCTATAAGACCCTCCCCTACTTCTACTTATTATCCTACCCTTATAATATATCCTACTCTCTCTAAGAGAGAGTATTAGGAGCTATTACTTCCTTATTAAGGTAGTATTTAATAGTAAAATTATATTAAAATAGCTCCTCTACTTACTAGCTCTAGCGCTTTATAAGGTACTACTTCTTTATAAAGTATTTAAACCCCTAGTAGTTAGTTAGTATCTTAAAAGTAGTTATACTATATAGCTCTACTCTTTATATATATAAGTAAGAAAGGATTACTAGGAGCTCCTTATTATAAATAGGGTAGTTATACTCTATAAGTAAGAGCTTTTATAAGTAGAATACTATAAGACGCTAAATACCCTTTAAGTTAACTTATAAGAGTACCCCTCCTAGTATAAATCCTAAATAGTTAGTTTTTATAATAATCTTATTTTCTAAATTAAACTAGTAGAGTACTAGCTAGGTATTAAAAAGCTACTTAAGCTATAAGAAGGCTTATTCTTAATTATCTCCCTATTAGAATATTATATTCTTTTTAATAAGTAATATAAGTAGTTTAATAATATCTCTATATTCTAGTATAAATATATTATAATAATTTATAAACCCTAGGAAGCTCTAGACCCCCTTTAGGGAGGTAGGGGGTAACTACTTAGTAATTACTTAGAGTTTCTTAGGGTTATAAGAGAGACCCTCTCTTATTATT
>JAVHLU010002212.1:0-20413 GCA_036785755.1 Colletotrichum ledebouriae
GTAGTTAATAAAGGAGCGGGTTTTATTAATTATATCGAGGCTAAACTCTCTAGTAATCCCCTCTATATTATTTATACTAAAGGGTATACCTCGCTCAGGCTTAGTATATTTATATATAGGGTCTAGTGCTAATATAGTTAAGGACTTATTATAAGTTAGATAAGGATAAGGATAAGGGAGAGGTATAAAGCCCTGCTCGCAGAGCTTCTTATACTTCTAGCTATAAGAACCTCTTAGGAAAGACCTCTCTAGTTAGGGAGTTACCTCTTATATAATAGTATTCGCAGCACCTTTAGCACCTTGCTAGAAGGTTAACCTTTTAGGTTAAGGAGTTATCTTATATAGTAGCTTTCGTAGCACCTTACTAGAAGGTTTAGCGAGGGTATTACTATAAGAGCCTCAGTAGCCCGTTTAGCTCCGATATAATTAGCCCTAGTGCAGCGCGCGTCCGACTTTATATAGTAATATTTAGAGGGTTTGCTTGCGAGTAATAAGAATATATAGGGTTCCTATATTATTTTCCTTAACTAGTAGAGAGTATAGGTTAAAATACCTATATAGTATTTCCCGAATTATACCTGCGAACTAGGTGAATTTGTTATAGTCTTTTTGCAAAGGGGCTGCGGCGTAATTCCGAGCTTAATAAAACTTTATCTAAACCTATAATACTCCTCTAGAGTTAATAAAAGTACTAAAAAAGCTTTAGGAATTATTATTATATTAAGTTTAGATATAGGTTTTAAAATATTTAGATTACTTATAGCTTTAGCTCTTAGGGTCTTATAGCCTCCCCTCTCTTTACCCTCTTTAAAGGGGTATATTAGGTCTAGGGTCTAGCTCTATTTAATCTCTATCTTAATATATTAATTATAATAGGGGAGTTCTAGGCGATACTACTTTCTACTAGTATTAGTAAATAGTTATATGTTTATTATCTATACCCTTAGGACCTTACTTTAAATATATTAAGCGGTCTTATAGACTTCTTTATATGATAGCGACTTTTAAATATATCTATAGTAGTTACTTCAAAATTCTTTAAAGTTCTTATAAGTAATAGCTATAATATTTACCTTTATAACTAACCCGAGGAGGGTATACCTAGTTTAGGTAAGTAGTATATAGAATTTATTAGGGTATCGCTTAAGCGCTATTATAAAGTTTATTATAGTTAAATAGTTAATAGATTCTAGAAGGTTAGACTCGAGACCTTCTTTAACCTTATAATTAGAAAGTAGCTTATAAGGTATTATTATTAGTAAGGTTTATTATCTCTTTAGGACGTTCCTTAGTTAAGGAAATCTTTAAGATTTAATATCTCTTAGGGATATCTCCTGGTTAAGGGAAATATTAAAGGGTTAATATCTCTTATTAATATTTCCTAGTTAAGGGAAAGGGGGAGTTTAGAGGCTTTTAATAATATGTAATATCTATAGGTATTAACTACTAAGATATTACTTTATATAAACTTAATAGGGCTAGCTATACAATTAAGTGCCTTCCTTAATTACAAGGGATATCCTTAGTTATAAGGGGATATAGGTAACTATTAAGGTTATGCTACTAATTAATACGGTCTATATAGTAGGTGAAAATATAGGTAAAAGATCTATGATTTCAGAAGGTTTTCTCCTTGAAGACGATGAATCCTTTTATAGAGGTTTACTATATTGAGGTATATGTAACGCGTTAGTTGCGTTGAGCGCCCTTGGGCGCGTTTGGTATTACCTAGATAACCCTAAGAGAACTTTATACCTTAGTAAGACCTTATTAGAGATTTTAATTCTTAATATATATATTACCAAATAAAATTAGGATAATAACGCCTAGTATCTACAAGAGAAGACTGCTTATAATTAATAGATCCCTCTAATTAACTAGGAGGCTCTTAAGGAGGCTACTCCTAATGCTACTTCTAGGACTACTCCTAAGTCTACTACTAGGATATAAATAAAAGGATTATAGCCCCTTTAGCTTCTAAAGGCCCTAGTTATAATTAATAACAATACTATAGGTATATAGGAATAATACTTAGAGTATTTTTATTTACTCGCTACATAAGAGTCTAAGCGAACTTATCAGGATTAAGAGTTTAAATATATTAACTATCTAGTTATCGAGACTATTACTCATAATATTATTTTACCTATATATATAGAACTTCTCGCTAAAGGGGATATAACCCTTTATAGCTTTATAGTTAATCTTAAATAATACTATTGTCACTATACTGCACGTCATATCCTACATACTGCCGCTAGTCACCGCCTTGCTACGTATATAGACCGCTCCCGCGCGCCCACGCGCAGAGCCTCCTAGATAGGATTAATTATTACATACTATATATCACTACCCCCCTATTCCTATACTATCTAGTAGTATAACTATAGTTCTTCGATCCTTAAGGCGAACGCAGTTAACTATATAATAGCGAATATCACGATAGGTATATAAGCTACTTTTTTAGCTTCTTTCTAATACTACTAACGCTAATACGCCGTTACTAGCGCTTAACTGCAATCCCGCTGCTAATACATGCGCACTAGCAGAGTTCTTTATGACTTCGAGAGATCCCGCGAGGGATTACTAACGCTACAAACGCTCCTAACACCTCTATACGCCTTAGGACCCTTTGCAATAGCTAATAATTAAGACCCTTTTATTAAGCTAGTCTCACCCTACGCCTTCACCGCTGCCCTGCTATAAGTATAGCGCTGCTAACTTTCGTAGTACAAACGCGTTATTCCGCTATATATTTATAAATAACTACGGCCCTCAATAACGCTAATACTGCTATAGGCTCTGCTATGCTGACTTCCCTTCCTATAACGCCTTATTTTAGTATATTTACAAACCCTTGCTATATGCGCGAAAGGGCTCCTAGCCCTACTCTACGCGAGTTAATACCCCTATAGATAGCTCTAGTACCCTTCTAAACGGTTCTAAATCCCCTTATACTAATACTAAAAAAACTAAGAAGTCTATGCTACTATTCCTACAGAGTCTCTACTATGCTATTACCCTTACTAAGCGAGCTACCTCCATTCTTACTACTCGCTTTTATATACCTAGGCCTTAACTACCTATAGAGCTAGTACCTCTACTACTTCGAAGTATACCTATCCTACTGCTTTAAAGCGCCCCTATCTTACTATAAAGGCCTCTACCCCTACTACTTCGAACCGCTCCCATACTACTAATAGTCCTAGCTATTCCTATGCTATTAGGCTCTAGTTTTAGGTATAAGACGCCTTTTTAATTACTACTTACTATAGTACTATAGCGCCTATACTCCTATAGGATATATTATATAGTTATAAGGAACTTTAACTTTAGGGAATTTAACTACGTAGGCTTTGCTAACTATAGGATAGATAATATAAGTAATAGCGAGGCCTCTATAAGTAATAAGGACTCTATAAGTAATAAGGACTCTATAAGTAATAAGGACTCTATAAGTAATAAGGAGGACTCTCTAAGCGAGGAGGGCTCTATAGGTAGCGATAATAATAACGATAATAATAGGGAAGACTCTCTATCTAAGGGCTCTAAAGATAGTTTAAGTACTACTAACGCTGCTAAATATAGCTATAGGGACGCTAATATCTATAACCGCGCTAAATATAGTAGCGATAATACTACTAGTAATAACTATACTAACTACAGTAGCGATGATACCGCTACTAATAGCTATGCTACTAGATATAGCGAGGGCTACGTGAGCAACTGCGAGGCTAAATATAGCAATAGCTATGCTAACGACTACGCTAATAGCTACGCTAATAACTATGCTAATAGCTATAGCAACGGCTACGTCGATAGCTACGCCGATAGCTATAACAATAACCGCGCTTTAGAGGGCTATTATAGCAATAGGACGGATTATTAACCTATAGATATACCCCCTTCGGGCCGCCTAGGGCGCGTAAAGCTATAGGTTATAGGAATAGGTTATTGCTATTACTTGCTATAATATAGTATTATTCGCCTACGCGCGCGCGCGTAGTAATAGGGACTATTGCTCTTCTTTTATAGAGGGGTAGATATTACTATACTATAGGTTATATCCTATATACTACTATTAGTTACCGCCTAGCTATATATATAGACCGCTCCCGCGCGCCCACGCGCAGAGCCTCCTAGATAGGATTAATTATCACATACTATATATCACCACCCCCCTATTCCTATAATAATTATACTCTAAGCGAGGCTAATATCCTTATTACTATTTGAGAGGAGTATACCTAAGTCCTAGAAAAAGCAACTAGGAGTATTAATCCTAATACCTAGATTAAGGACTTTAGGGGTATTTATTTCTATACTACCTAGCTTAAGCTTCCTAAGGTAAGCAATACCCTCGCTTAAAAACCTTGCTTTAAGTAATAAGTTATTACTTTATTTCTACTTAAGCTAATATAGAGATTATAAATATCCTTAAATAGGAGTAAGCGGGGATATTAGTCTCTAATATAAGCTAATATACTAATATATTTAAGGACCTCTTATATAAGGATATACTCTACTCGAGGTTATAAGGATAAAGCGCTGGGGTCTTTATAATACTAGCTAGTTATATAAATAAGGCTAATATATTAAATATTCCTATAACTAATAACTTATCTAGTAATAAATAATACTTATATAGGTTAAGCTATTAATAGCTAAGCCTTGATTATAACTACTTAGAAGCTACTCTAACTAGATATTACTAGAAGGGCCCCTATATATTAGTAATAGATATATAAGTAGCTTAGATCCATAACTAGTTAAATAATAACTTATACTTTACTAATCTTTATATAGAACTCGCTTATAAGGGCTAGCTATATACTATACCCTATAAAGGTAAAATCCACTAAAATAATAGAGGGGGTAATAAGGGTTTATCTAAGAAATCTAATGTAACCCTAAGCTACCCTACTAATATAATAATAGTTACTTTCTATATAGCCCTCTTAAACAAGGTTAGAGATAATATAGTTAACAACCCCCTACTTAGGACCTTATATACCATATAGGTCTATAGTCCTAGATAACTATAGAGGGATATACCTAGTAAATAATAAGTCCCTCCTAATCCCCTCCCTAATTAGGTATTATAATAGAAAATAGGTTAATTCTAGAATAGCTTTATACCCAATTATTATAAAAGGTATACATATTATTAAGAACGCTCTTTATAGCCTAAAAGGTATAAACAAGGAGGATCTTATACTCTATAATATAAGATATATAGAGAACCTTTATATTAATATTATCTCTAAAGCGCTACTTTAGAAACTGGGTATTTACTATTCTAGATATAACTATATATGTCGTTTTAATACCTATAAGAATATCATTATAATTAAGAAACTCTTTAGGAAGGCGAACCTCGCCTTCCTTAAATATAAGCCTCGTTCCTTATACTCTATTCCTAGGCGGATCCCCTAAAGTATTAATACTATTATTAAAAATATAAACTATATACTTATAATATATAGGTATACATCTTTTATAGTACTACTAGATAGGAGCGATAATATAATATTTTAATACCTTTAAAGCAGCTACTCTAGTCCTAAAGCTCTTAAGTAGCTAGTATACGCTTTTTAGGGAGTAAGGATTAAGGGCCTAACGCGCGTATAGTACTAGTACTACGTAGTTATATATACTAAATAGGTAATTCTAAGATAAATATTAGAAGATAAAGCAATATACCCTTAATATAGAATCGCATAGGATCTATTTAACTACTATAGAAGCTTTAACTAGAACTAGTACCTCCTTATTATTAAGGATAAATATACTAATTAGCTCCTTACCTTTCTATATATTAATAGGACCTATAATAGCGTTATACTCGCTCTATATACCTTTAGGTAATAGGTATTTTAATAAAAGGGACTTTCTATTTATAAGATTAGATAAGACATTAAGAGATTAGTAATTTTACTTATAGGATATATAGGGTATAAGGATTGGACCTATATAGAAGGAATAGAGGTTAAAACGACCCCTCTATATATAAAGGAACTAAATAGTAGAGGGGAATAAGCTAGTTAGGAAGTTATTACTTAAATAATTAAGATACTTACTATAGCTAGCTTACCTATAGAACTATAAGCTAAGATAGTACTAACTATAATAATATTTTATAACATAAGCCTACTTAAACGCTATAACTAGCATTCGCTACTATAGATTAAAGAGGAGTAGATTTACTAGTACTTTCGCTAGTATTAGCCTAATAATAGAGCGGCCCTAACCCCCAACCTTCGCCCTTACTAAGGATATATATATACCTATAGCTATTATATATACCCCCTTAAGAGTGAACGAGAGAGAGGAATTAATAAGAGAGATCTTAAGGTAGTACTATAGGGATATATTAGATACCTAGTAGGATATATTCTAAACGCCTATAACCTATATACGGTCTAGATCCTGGTATTATAATTAGTTACTATTATATAGAATATAATGTTTAATAAATAGAGTTTCTATATAAAGGATAAGGTAAAAGAGGCTATATTAGAAGATATTATCTATAAAATAGTAGAAGAGATTTAAAAAACCTATATTATAAGTTAATTTTAAACTCTAGATCTTAGGTATTATAGATAAGGATAAAGCTATATTAATACTTATAACTAAATAATTACCTATTCTAACCCTCGTTTATATACCTATGTCTCTAAATAGAAGAATCCTTAAACTTCTTAAGGGATAGGTAAGCTAGAAGGTGGGGTAGCTATTATCCCCAATCCTATACCAGAGCTAGAAAAAAGCCTAGCTCTAATAAATAGGGCGGTGGATATAATATATATATTAGAAATAAATAATATAGATAAAGCTATTAGGGAAGTTAATTCTATAGGGGAATAGATTAAAGACTATATTATAATTAAACTACTCCCCGCTTTATAAAACGTTTCTAAAGTAAGTAAGTATAATAAAAATAAACCTTTAGATAGGAAGTCCTTAGATCTACTAATATAGCTATATTAAGATCGTAAGGAGAGGGCTAATACTAAATAAAGGTCTAACTAGATATATAACTAGGAGGACTATAGCTAAACTTATTAAAGCTAATAATTATATAATCTACTACTTAGTAACCTATAGCTAGGAATGATAGAGAGCAAACCCCGCTCTAGTTACTAGTTTTTATTATAGTACTATATAGAGCGGAGGCGGGTATCTAGCTTCTTTAAGACCTCTATACCTAATTAATAGAAGGCCTTTTTAAAAGCTAGTATAGGGTATTATACGCTCTATAGATATCTTTATACTACTACTCATAATATAAAGCCTGCTTACATAACTATAATAATCTTTAAATATCTTACTACTAATAACCTTACTAAGCTACCGCGCTTATAGAAGGAAGTTTTAAACCTCCTATAAGCGCTCTAAACTCGCCTTATAGAAGGAGCTAAGGTTAAAATATATAACTTATAATAGATAGATATATAGCGCGTTCTTAGTTGAGAAATAATAATAAAGAGACTAATCCCTTTAAAGTAGGTATTTACTTATAGATTTAGTAAGGATAATATCCTCGACCGATATAAGGTAAGAATTTATATTTAGGGCGATTAGTAAGAGAAGTCGCACCTTAAATAGACTTATATAGTGGACAGGGCTAGAACCAGTGGGAACTAGAGAGACAATAAGTAATATAAGTCTACTAACAAACGGGTAAGAATATGAAAAATAGGCTTAAAAGATATATAAAGTAATTGATACCAAACGCGCTTAGCGCTGTCATCCCGCTCAAGGCCATCCAACGCGTTTAACGGGTTAAATATACCTAAACGCGTTAACCTTTATAAAAGGGCTTATTATCTTTAAGGAGAAAACCTTCTAAACTTATAGATTTTTTACCTATATATTTCGCCTATTATATAAACTATATTAATTAGTAGTATAACCTCAACGGTTTGCTATATCCCCTTATAACTAAGGATATCCCTTATAATTAAGAAAGGCATTTAACTATATAGATAGCTAACCCTATTAAGTTTATATAAAGTAATATCTTAGTAGTTAATACTTATAGGTATTATATATTATTAAAAGCCTCTAAACTCCCCCTTTTCCTTAACTAGGAAATATTAATAAGAGATACTAACCCTTTACTATTTCCCTTAACTAGGAGATATCCCTAAGAGATATTAAATCTTAAAGATTTCCTTAACTAAGGAATATTCTAAAGAGATAATAAACCTCTCTAATAATAATACGTTATAACCTGCTCTTAGATCATAAGGTTAAAGAAGGTCTTAAGTCTAACCTTCTAGAACCTATTAACTATTTAATTATTATAAACTTTATAGCCGCGCTTAAGTAATACCTTAATAAGCTCTATATACTACTTTCCTAGAATAAGTATACCCTCCTTAGGTTAGCTATAAAAGTAAGTATTATAGCTATTACTTATAAGAACTTTAAATAATATTTAGCAAACCGCTATAGATATATTTAAAAGTTACTACTATATAGAGAAGTATATAAGACTACTTAGTGCGTTTAAGGCAAGGTCCTATAGGTATAAATAACTAACTTGTAACTATTTATAAATACTATTAGATAGTAGTATCGCCTCGACCTCCCTTATTATAATTAATATATTAAAATAGAACCTAAATAGGGCTAGACGCTAGACCTAACGCTCCCTTTTAAAGAGAATAAAGAAAGGGGAGGCTATAAGACCCTAAGAGCGAAAGCTAAAAATAAGCTAGATATCTTAAAACCTATATCTAAACTTAATATAATAATAATCCCTAAAGCTTTCTTAGCACTCCTATTAACTCTAGAGGAATATTATAAGTTTAGATAAAGCTTTATAAATAGCTTATAACTCCTACCTCTTAAACCTATATTAAAGGATATAACTACTATATTAATACTAGAGCTAAGCCTAAATATACTCTATATATTATTTAAAGAAAGTAAAGATATATTAAGTACTTTATTCCTAACCTAAGGAAAAGAAATAAGTAGCCCTCTTATACTTAAGCTAAGTAACTTATAGAGTTACCCTAGTATCTATAGCTAGGGTAAGTAATATAGTAAGATAGGCGCCTAGGAACTAGAAGCTAGACTATTAAACCTTAATAAAGGTAAAGGATATAATTAGGATATTAAATATATAGAGGATACTCCTCTACTACTATTACTACCTATACTACCTAGAGATCCTAGTAATAGAGGTAATAATAGTAACCCCGAGGGCTAAAATAGCAGAGGAGGTAGCCCTAGCTATAGTAGTAGTAATAGCTAAGGTAATTAACGCCCTTAACTACTAGCTAGGCTAAGAGATACTATTAAACTATTATCTAACTCTAATAGGTTCTTAGTTAGTAGAAAGGGCTAGAACTAATAGGAACCAGAAAGATAATAAACAACATAGCTATACGTATAAATAGGTAAGAATATTAAGAGTAAGCTTAAAAGATATATAGAATAATTTATAGATCTAATTAAAAGAGATTATATAAATTAGGCGCAGATTCGCTAAGAAAATACTAAAAAACGAGGTATAGGGTTATTAAGGTACTAATTATAATAATATATCTACTATCTTCTAGTCTACTACGCTCCTCTCTTCTACGCTCTACTCTATAGTCTTCTTATAATAAGTCTATATACTAAGGGAGTTTTCTAAACGTTATATAGCTAAGTCTATCTTATCTTATTTTAATTATCCCCTTAAGACTCTTTATAATATTATAAAAGAGAGTCTTAAAAAATAAATAAAAGTAGTTTATAGAAATAGTAAATAAACTCTATTTATAGATCTAATTTATTAATAATATCTTCTAAGTAAGCGATCTTATTATTAAAAAGGTCCCTTAGGTTTAACTATCTTCTATTATAAGTTATATCTTAATAATAGCCTTATTACTTCTTCCTCTTTATTATACTCCTTATCCTACTCTAATCCTCAATATAGCTAAAACTACCCGCCCTATTATACTAGGGGTAAGAAGTTATAATAATACGCTCCCTTAGGCGTATTCTACCCGATATAATCCTACTAGTCGACTCTCTACTAGATATAGTCTATATAGCTATAGTTATACTTTTTAAAGGACTAGGCCTCTTAGGATATAATAATATATCTATAAGTATAGTTCTTAGGTATTACTTAATAGTTATACTATAACTTAGCGTCTATAAGACCTATAACTAAAGCTAACGTCTAAGGTATTTAAGCTTATTATCTAGTATTTTAGATAAAGCAGACCTAGATAATGCTAATGATCTGTAAATAGGTCTGCTCGTGGATTAGGGTATAGATACTGCGAGGGTAGCCCTTAATTATAAATATAAAAAGGGCTATAACCTCTAAATTATCTAACTCCTCTTATCCTATTAGCTTCCCTTGCGTATTATAAAGATCTAATAAATATTCTACCTAGGCTAAAGTTATAATAAATAACCCTCTTCTATACTAAGTTATTAAGTAATTTATAGATTCTTAGTTCTATTATATATACTATAGGACTACTAGTATAGGCTTATCTTTATATAATATAGGGTTCCCTTTAGGTCTTATAGTATTAAATCCTACTAAGGTATTAATAGGGTTAAATATAATATCTCTTAGGGTAGTAGGGGCTAAGTAGGGCGATATAAATAGTTTTATAGACCTAGGGTAGTTAAGATATTTTATAAAGTTAGCTAGTTACTATAAGCTATAATCTCTCTTTTATATCTTATAGTTATTCTTTATTTTTATATTCTAGATTTTTAGTTCTTTTAATAATCCTTCCTCTCTATCTAAGTCTTCTAAATTAATAAGAACTATTAGACTAGTTTATGAATTGGTATCTATAGGTACTAGTAGGTTAATATCTATCCTATTTAGAGAAGAAACCTCTAGGTTTATAAATCGAGGGGTATACTTAGCTATCTAATATTTAATATCTTCTTAAGCTATCCTTTTCCTAATATCTTTATCTCTTAATTTAAAGTATTATTTATATAGAATTCTATTTACTCTTAGTTAGATCTAGTATCCTTTAGGAGGTATTTTATTAGTAAAAGCTTTAAATAAATAATTAATCTAAGCTTAATACCTTATCTTAATAAGCTATTTTAGAAGTACTAGGCTTCTAATTATATAAAAGATCTAAGCTAATTAATAAAGTAGAGACTAGAAGCTTATAATAGATAGTCTATATATTAAAGTTCTACTAGGTATAATTATCTTATTAAAACTTCCTTAGCTTTATATCTTAATAGAAAGCTCCTAGCGATATAGATTAGAGTTTATAGTTATCCTTTAGCTCCTCTCCTTAACTACTAATTATTATAAAACTAGTTTCTCCTATCTTATAAGTTAATTAGTAGACCTATAATAACTACCTTAATAGATTTAGGCGCTTATAAATAAATAAGGAGTATATTAAGGGACTTAGCTTTAATTTAGGTAATTATAATATCCCTTATATCTCTATCTTTAAAATCGTCTTCTATACCTCTAACTATTATATAGCGGAGTAATTAGCTAGGCTTAGTAAGCCTTATAATATAGCGAGTAACTACTAAGATATCCTTAGTATATATTAGAGTTGCTATTTGAAGTATACTAATAGTATTAAATATACTAGCTATAACTTACTATAAGTATAAGGGGCGAATTATCTCCTCTATTACTTCTAAGGTCTTATTCTAATATTTAATAAGGATATATTTTAATACTACGTTAAAAGGGTCTATCTAACTAGGGATATTATCTATCCTAAGTAGAGGGTATATATAATATTTAATTAGCTAAAGCTAGTAACTAAGCTTATTAAGAGGTCTAAAGCCTAGGATATCTCTATTATTTTATCCCTATACCTAAAACCTATTTATACTTAGTTTATTAGATATAGGTTCTATTAAAAGTCTAATTTTAAGGATAGGAAGATTTGAGGATCTTAACTCCTAGACTTATATATCTAATACTTTATTATTATAAAAGATAACTTTCCCTATTATAATATATTAGGAGAAAGGTTAATAAGGGGAAAGTATAAGTAATTTATAAACTAAAGAGCTAAATAGAAGTAATATTTAAAGAAAAAGAGGAGCTATAGTATAATAGTTAATATTATATAATTAGTAGATAAATTAAGTTTAAAAGTAAATAATATATATAGGGGGGAGAGAGAAACTAGATAGCTTAAAGGGTAAGGGGTACGTTTTTATATCTACTAATTGCTTTAATAATATAGTAATCTATTAGTAGCCTATAGAAGGAATAATTAACTCTCCTCCCTTACCCTCCTTAGCCTTAATAAAGTAAAACGAACTTAGGATAAATAACCTATAATAAATAGAATAGTAAATTAGGGTAGTTATATATAGGGAAAGAATAAAGGAAATAATAGTTAGTAGTAGCTATTAAAACGAGTAGCCTAGTTATAAATTAAATAAATATTCTCCTCTATCCTCTATTATTAACTTCACCCCTATAATAACTACTTTTAGCTAGCTACTTTAATTTTTATTTAACCCCTTTATACTTCCTCTCTTATATAAATTATATCTTCTTATTATAGCTAACTATAACTTCCTAATCTTAGGTATTAAAAATACTAATTAACCTCGCCCTTACTATCTCCTATTAGTAATAACCTTTTAGGTCCTTAGTCCTAGTATCCCTATATATAAAATAAAGAAAAATAATATACCTCTTTTTATCTAATACTCTAATAACTAACTTTAGGTATTCCTTCCCTTCTTCTTAATATCCCTATACCCTCTAGCTAGTAATTATAATTCTTAAGTAGCTATAAGCTATATTTAGCTTTAACTTAATATCCCTAGTAATAGATACTTAGAAGTAGCCTTTATACTATAGATATTCTCTAATAAGACTACTAAGGTAATAAGGCTAGCTTTTTAGAAGGCTTATCTTAGTAAATAGGACTTTAAATAAATATTTAGGGTAACTAAGGGGTCTAGAGAATTCTACTATTAAGTCTTTATCTATACCTCTACTACTTTCCTCGCTAGCCTATAGGAGATAAGGGTCTTTTAGCGCGTAGTAGCTATATATAGCTTTTTTATTTAATCCTAAGGTAGTTATAATATAATACCCTCTACTTACTATAAAGAGCAGGCCTATATTACTAATAACCTTCTATTAGGTATTTATATCTATAAACTATACTTTAAGTATATCTCTATACTAAGTACTCCTTATACTAACTACTTCTTCTATAAAACTTAAGAGAGTTACTTATATAATAATCTAAGTATTTATAAGCGCTATAGGTATAGATTTAAGTATAATAATAAGGTAAGGAGGAGTAGAGAATTCAATAGTATTAAGGAGATCCTATAGTCCTAAATTCTAGTAGATATTATAGTTATAGCTATAGCTAAGTTTAACTTCTCGCTCCTTTATAATAAATACTATTAATAAGCCTAGGAATATTATCCTAAAGCTAGGTTTATATACTCTTATTACCCTTTTATAATAGAGCTACCTCTAGAGTTTAACCTTATAGAAATTATAAACTACTTAGGGCTTTATATTATAAATTAAGGTAGGAAAATAGGGTTTCTAGATATATTTATATAATATTTAGGGGGGGTAAAAAGGAAAAGAGAATAAGAAGCTAGTTAGGTTTTAATAAGAAATTAAGGTAAATATTATATAAATAGGTCTATAAAGCTAAAGTTAAAGTATATCTAGGTATAAAAATCAATATAATCCTTTTTATAAGTATCCTTCTCTTTCTTTTTAATAGAAGGTAATCTAATATTAGTAATAATCTTTTTTAAAAAAAGGAGGGGGGTAAGAAAAGTCTACTAATATCCTTACTAGGGGCTAGTAATTATAATTTTAATACCCTCTCTCCCTTTCCCTTCTTCTCTCTTATCTTTAGGTTATTAATCTTATCTTTATTTAATAAGGAGGGGTAGCTTTAGTATTATTACTAGGAGGTTAAGGATCTTATACTTTCCTAAGCTTAATTACCCTATTATAACTACTAATAGATATTAAAGTTATCTAGGCTCTTATTATATTAAATAGTAGCGAGGGGCGTACTTTAAATAAGTAGTGAGTTACTAATACTATCTCTTACCCTTATCCCTAAAGTTTAGGAATATTATCTCTAGAATCTTAAACTTTTAAACTAAGAAATATAAAGAAAAGAGAGTTAGAATAAGTTTATAAATTATTAATTAAAGTAAGTTATAATAAAATAAACCTTATATATCCCTTAGATCTTCTATCTTAAAATAATCCTTTTCCTTCTCTTTTATTATTTTAGGAATCTTAATAACTTGTTATTATCTAGGTTTAAAGCCTTAATTACTTTCTCTAAATCTTTTAAATATTACTTTAATTATATTTTTAAGTATAATAAATCCTCCTCTTCCTCCTAATTACTTTCCCTAGGTATTATAGGTTCTTCCTCCTCTTCCTTAGGTATATAATTATTATACTCTTTATTCTCTAGCGCTAAGAAGACTTTTACTAGGTCTCTTTCTAAATTAGATCTATAAATATCTAAATTACCTAGTTCTTAATACCCTTTAGGAGCTTAAATAAATTCATAAAGTTAATTTCTACTATATATCTTTCTAGTAACCTTATTACTTATTAATATTACTAATTAATATAATAGAGCTTTTAGAGCTTGCTAAAGGATATAGAAGGGGCCTTGCTACTTATAGTTAAGCTTTTTAATAAATAACTTATAAATAGAGCCCTTAATATTAAATACTAGTACTAAATTACCTACCTCTAGCCTCTCCTTCTTTATAGTCCTCTTATATTGACTATTAATATTAACTATTAATTATCTTTTTAGCTTATTTTCTATCCTTCTTAAGTTATAGGAAGGCTTATAGATATATTTAAACCTCCTCTTCCTTTATTATTACTAAATCCTAATTAAGAACCCTCTAGGTTAGCGTTAGGGTCTTAATAGGAGTAATAGGCTTAAACCTATATAGTAGGTAGAAAGGGCTAAAGCTAGTTAAAATATAAATACTTAATTAGTCTATAAATAAGGTAGCAGGAAGGTATAGCTAAGGGTTAATATCGCTCTATCCTCCGGTTTATATTAAAAATATATAAGTAATTAGCTAATAACTAGTCTTAACTATACTATTAGCCCTTAGGTTATAAGTAGATATTACTTTCCTCCTCATATTATATTTCTTATTATATTTAATAATAGCATCCTTATTCTCTAGTCCTCTATTAATAATAAGTTTGCTATATAGTCTATAGTAATAGATAATCTCTTCCTAGATAAACTTAGTAATCTTAGCTAAAATTAGTCTCTTAAGCTCGTAGGCTTTAGGCTATCCTATTAGTAGATCCCTTACCTTAATAAGGTATTACTTACCTACTCTCTATATATCTAATAATATCTTAGTAAAGAGTAATCCCTTTAGAGAGTTATAAGTCCTTATATTATCTATATATTACGCTCTCCTCTTTTAGTAATTAGGATAACTTTTTAAGGATTTGCTAATCTCTATATGTATACTAGCCTAGATATAGTAATTAGATAGTCTTCTAGCTACTGCTTATTTACCTTAGTTATTACTCTCTTTATAGGCCTTTATAATTAGTTTCTTCTACTACTTAGGATTATTAATAACTCCTTATAGTATTGGCTTTTAATTTACTAGTCTAGTAAAAAGCAAGTAGTTATAAATATAATAATCTAACGCTCTAGTCTTAAAGTTATAATACCTTACTAGTTAAATTCCTAGAGGGTATCTCTATATTATTAAATAATAAGCGATTTATTAAGAGTATATTAAATAGGTCTATAAATCAATCTAAGAGTTAATCTCCCCCTTAGCTTCTTTATTAATAGTATTAGAAGGTCCCCGGGGCTTTTATAATAAGCTATCCGCTATTATATTCTAAGTATTATAGATATATTATACTTCAAAGTCAAATATTTAAATCTATATAATCTAGCGAATAGTAAGGGCTCCTAGGAGGTCTATAGCGGCTCTATTAAGTTATATTAAGCTCGGAATTACGCCGCAGGCCCTTCACAAATAGACTATAATAAATTTACCTAGTTCGCAGGTATAATTTAGGAAACACTATATAGGTATTTTAACCTATACCCTCTACTAGTTAAGGAAAGTAATATAGGAACCCTATATATTCCTACTACTTATAAGCAAACCCTCGTATAAAGTCGGACGTGCGCCGCACCGGGGCTAATTATATTAGAGCTAAATAGGCTACTAAGGCTCTCGTAGTAATACCCTCGCTAAACCTTCTAGTAAGGTAAAAGGTACTATATAAGATAACTCCTTAACTTAAAAGGTTAACCTTCTAGCAAGGTGGTAAAGGTGCTATAAACGCTACTATATAAGAGGTAACTCCTTAACTAGAGAGGTCTTTCCTAGGAGGTTCTTATAGCTAGAAGTATAAGAAGCTCTATAAGTAGGGTTTTATACCTCTCCCTTATCCTTATCCTTATCCCTTAACTATATTAGTACTAAGCCCTATATATAAATATACTAAGCCTAAGCGAGGCATACCTTTTAGTATAAATAATATAGAGAGGATCGCTAGAGAGTTTAGCCTTAATATAATTAATAAAACCTACTCTTTTATTAACTACTCCGCTATATATAGAGAGTATATTATTAGTATAGCCCTTAAGAAGGCTTAATAAGGCGCGATAGTATTAGAGCTAAGTAAGTAAACTTAGTAGTAGAGGTTTAGTAGGTTATTATATACCCTATAGAGTAGCCCTTCTTTAAGCAGGTCCTCTATTTTACTAAGGTAGAGGTAGCCTAGGTAGCCTAGGTAAATATTAATGAGTATAGCTTATACTAACTACTTTAATATAGAGAGAGCGTTACTAATAATATATAGTAAAGATAGTAACGACTTCTAGCGGATAAAGCGGTAATAGAGGTAGTATTTAATAGTAGTATAGGTAGTATAAAAGAGGAAAGGTTAATAGTTTCGTAGTTTAAATAATTAAAAACCACGTTATTATTGATATAAAGTTAAAGATCGTGAGGCTATAGGTATATATAAATATAGCTGTAGTTAGGAGAGTTATAATCACGTGACCGAAGGCTATATATTATTAGGAGGCGCGGAGTTAGAAGGTCTATTGCACTTAAGCAGGTAAAATCACTATGCAGTGGCCAGAGGCCCTATTAAGTTATATAACTAATATCTAAGCGTCTATCTCTAGGATAAAGTATTATTTATATATATAATTATATACCCTCTTTAAAGTCTTTAGTATACTATATAATTCCTTCTTCCTAGCGTTATATAATAGCTCCGGTCCTAACTAAGTATTACTCTTAAAGCAAGAGACTATATACTAGTTATTAATAAATTATCCTAGGGCTCTACCCTATCCTATATAACTAGCGTTAACTATAAGGTAGATATCTCCTCCTTTAGGGCTATAGTTTTTAATAACGAGGATTAGGGCCCTTATAAGTATTACCTTGAAGGTATTTATAGCTATCTATTACTTCTCCTCCTAGCTAAATAAGGTATCCTTCTTAAGTAAGTTAATAAGTAGCTATATAATAGTAGAGTAGTCCTTTACCTAGGATCTATAGAATATTATAATCCTAAGGAAAGCCCTTAACTCTATTAAATTAATAGAAGTATCCTATTTATAGATCTTAACTATCTTCGCTTCCTCTAGATAACACCTATTAGTACTATAAATATAGCTAATAATCTTACTACTTCCTAGGCTTATTATAACTTAATTACTACTATTATATACTCCGCTAGCTCTAAATTAACTAGGACCTTATTAACGTTCTATAAGTATTCTAAAATAAATCTATAAATCCCTAGATACGACTCGATCTCTTCTTTATTATATCGCAAAGTTAGTCCTTTAATAGTAATATTATTAAGGAAGGCTTTATAATAGCTAGGGATAAGGTTATATAGGATTCTAATTATAACCCGTATAAACTAAGCGACTAAGTTTATTACTCCTTAAGGTAATATATATATCCCTAGTAGTCTAATAGGTAATATAAACGTTATTAAATCTCTACTTGTAAGGTTTAATAAGATTTAGTTATATCTTAAGAAGAAGTCTAGTAGTAATAGTAGTTAATATATAGCGAAGTCTTCTATAAAATCGTCTATTAAAGGGGGTAGTACTACGTCTTATATTATAACTATATTTATCTTAGTTACTAAGTTAATAAGCCTTATCTCACTATCCTTTCTTTATATAAGGAAGAATAGATTATAGTAGGCTATATAACTTTACTTAAGGATTCCATTCTTTAGTCTATCCTTTAGAATCGTAATGATATCCTACTCTAGTCCTCTCGATCTTAGGATTCTTTTTACTTACTATACCTTATATAGTATTATTTAAATTATCTATAGAGGTATAATAGAAGGATATATAGAGCTATAATATTTAAATTCCTAGGCTAAACCCTTCTGTTGTATATTAAGAATAGCTAAAAGGAGCTTCTTTTCTTTAGGCTATAGATAATTAATAGTCTTAAGGATAGCTTCTTATTAAGCTCTTATAAGCCTTATTCCTTGTTTAATAGTTAAAAACTTTAGTATTGAGCTCGGAATTACGCCGCAGCCCCTTTGTAAAAAGACTATAACAAATTCACCTAGTTCGCAAGCATAATTCGGGAAATACTATATAGGTATTTTAACCTATACCCTCTACTAGTTAAGGAAAATAATATAAGAACCCTATACGTTCCTACTACTTATAAGTAAACCCTCTAAATATTATAAAGTCGGATACGCGCCGCACTAGGGCTAATTATATCGGAGCTAAACGGGCTACTAAGGCTCTCGTGGCCTAGAAACGCCCTCGCTAAACCTTCTAATAAGGTAAAGGCTACTATATAAGATAACTCCTTAACCTAAAAGGTCGACCTTCTAGTAAAATACTAAAGGTATTGCGAACGCTACTATATAAGAAGTAACTCCTTAACTAGAGAGGTCTTCCCTAAGAGGTTCTTATAGCTAGAAGTATAAGAAGCTCTACTATAAGCAGGGCCTTATACCTCTCCCTTATCCTTATCCTTATCTAACTTATAATAAATCCTTAACTATATTAGCACTAGACCCTATATATAAATACGCTAAGCTTAAGCGAGGCACGCCCTTTAGTATAAATAATATAGAGGGGATTACTAGAGAGTTTAGCCTCGATATAATTAATAAAACCCGCTCCTTTATTAACTACTCTACTATATATAGAGAGCGTATTACTAATATAGCCCTTAAGAGGGCTTACCTTAATACCCCTATAGGGGACTCTATAAGGTATAATAGTATTAGAGCTAAGTAAGTAAACTTAGTAGTAGAAGTTTAGTAGGTTATTATATACCCTATAGAGTAGCCCTTCTTTAAGCAGGTCCTCTGTATTACTAAGGCAGAGGTAGCCTAGGTAGCCTAGGCCTATTAGGGGAATATTAGTAAGTATAGCTTGCGCTAACTGCTTTAATATAGAGAGAGCGTTGCTAACGACGGCATAGCTGCGAAGGCGTTAGCAAACCTAATCGAATAAGAGGACTGCTAGCGGATAAAGCAGTGATAGAGGTGGTATTAGCAGCGCGGGTAGTGCGCGAGAGGAAAAGTCGATAGTTTTATAGTTTAAATAATTAAAAACTACGTTATTATTAATATAAAGTTAAAGATCGTAAGGCTATCTAGTGTGATAGGTATATATAAATGCGGCTATAGTTAGGAGAGTTACGATTATATGACCGAAGGCTATATATTGTCAGGAGGCGCGGAGTTGGAAGGTCTATTGCACTTAAGCAGGTCAAATCACTATGCAGTGGCTAGAGGCCAAAACGTTAGTATAACTAGGCTTATAAATAGGGCGCTAGGATCTCGGATTATATTTTTCTTCGCCTTTGCCTATATCTTTAACTTCTACTCTAGGTCTCTATCTAGGGTTAAACTATCTAATATAGCGTTATTAATAGGTTAAATCTTCTTATCTTTCGTCTTATATATTATATTAATATCTTCTATTAGTAATACGGGTATTATTAGTATAGGTTTATAATTATTATAGGCGAAAGTAGTATCTATAGCTATAATAACTTGAACTCCTTTCTAATATACTAACTTATACTTCCTCCTAGGTACTTTCTTCTTTATTATTCTTTTCTTAGGTCTACGAATATTATATTAATAATTAATACTATAGCTATTATATCCTATTATATACCTTATATTTATAATCGCTTTATAGATCTTATTAAGCTTAGGGGTAACCTTATTATAGATTATAGTCTCTAGGATTTTATTAAAAATTAGTTTAAACTCTTTAAAAATAGTAATAACTTCCTTATCTAGGTCTAATTATTACTTAACTTCGTCTAGTAGGTTATAAGATCTTTTAAAAGCTTATTAAATCGCTTTAATATCCTAGTATATCCTTATACT
>JAVHLU010002213.1:0-20410 GCA_036785755.1 Colletotrichum ledebouriae
TAAGTAGAAAACATAAAATAATAACTATAAAAGTATTTCCTTTATAGAATAAATACTTTAAAAATCTATATAGATTCTAATAATAGCAATAACCTTATATATATATATATATATATTTATAATCCTTAGCTTTATAGCTATAAATATATAGAAATTGCGCACGGACCGCATAGTAATCCAAGCGCGGTTTCTACTTAATAAGCTACTACTTTATAGTTACATTTTAGAATATCTTACCGCTCACTTCATAGAGGTAGGATTTATAACTTAGAGATAATATTATTAATATTTAAAGATTTCTTTATTAATTAATTCCAGGAAAAATGCCTCCTTATGCTTAAATTTATTAGCTTTTATTATAGTATCACTTAGCCTATTTATATCTATTATTCAGGCTATTTTACCGCCCCTTTCGCTACTTATATACCTATTCTTATAGATTCTATATTAAAGGAGGGAAAAGTCTAACTATAGGCTGGCGTAGCTAGGGAAGGCTAAAGAGTCGCTTAGTAATCACGTAACCTATAAGTCACGTAACCTGAAATTCAGGTAGGTCTAACCTAGCGCCGTGATATTAGTACATAATATAATAATAATAGTAGTAATATAAACTAAGTCTTATTATAATAAAAAACAATTACCTAAGTTTTTTAAAATAGGATAGAGAGTTATATTATAACTATATTATAAGTACTTAAACCCTAGCCTCTAGCTACTACATAGTGATTTTACCTACTTAAGTGCAATAGACCTTCTAACTCCGCGCC
Source organism: Colletotrichum ledebouriae (assembly GCA_036785755.1). NCBI lineage: Eukaryota > Fungi > Ascomycota > Sordariomycetes > Glomerellales > Glomerellaceae > Colletotrichum > Colletotrichum ledebouriae. Next base: position 768 of record JAVHLU010002213.1, read on the forward strand.
TCCTAATAATATATAGCCTTTAGTCACGTGATTATAACTCTCCTAACTATAGCTATACTTATATATACCTATAGCCTTATAATCTTTAACTTTATATTAATAATAACGTAGTATTTAATTATTTAATAGACTATAAAACTATTAGCTTTTCCTCTCGCATACTACCCGCGCTACTAATACCGCCTCTATTACCGCTTTATCCGCTAGCTATACTATCGTTAGCAACGCTCTCCCTATATTATTAGCATAAGCTATACTTACTAACCCCTAATAAGCCTAGGCTACCTAGGCCGCCTCTGCCTTAGTAATATAGAGGACCTATATAAAAAAGGGCTACTCTATAGGGTATATAATAACCTACTAAACTTCTACTACTAAGTTTACTTACTTAGCTCTAATACTATTATACCTAATAGAGTCCCTTATAGGGGTATTAAGGTAAGCCCTCTTAAGGGCTATACTAATAATATACTCTCTATATATAGCAGAGTAGTTAATAAAGGAGTAGGTTTTATTAATTATATCGAGGCTAAACTCTCTAGTAACCCCCTCTATATTATTTATACTAAAGGGCGTATCTCGCTTAGGCTTAGCGTATTTATATATAGGGTTTAGTACTAATATAGTTAAGGATTTATTATAGGTTAGATAAGGATAAGGAAGAGGGAGAGGTATAAAGCCCTACTTATAGAGCTTCTTATACTTCTAGCTATAAGAACCTCTTAAGAAAGACCTCTTTAGTTAAGGAGTTACCTCTTATATAATAGCGTTTATAGCACCTTTAGTACCTTACTAGAAGGTTAACCTTTTAGGTTAAGGAGTTATCTTATATAGTAGCTTTTATAATACCTTATTAGAAGGTTTAGCGAGGGTATTACTATAAGAGCCTTAGTAGCCCGTTTAGCTCTAATATAATTAGCCCTAGTATAGCGCGTATCTAATTTTATAATATTTAGAGGGTTTACTTATAAGTAGTAGGAACGTATAGGGTTCCTATATTATTTTCCTTAACTAGTAGAGGGTATAGGTTAAAATATCTATATAGTATTTCCCGAATTATACTTGCGAACTAGGTGAATTTATTATAGTCTTTTTGCGAAGGGGCTGCGGCGTAATTCCGAACTTAATACTAGTCTATAGATATGGTCTTTGAGGGTATAGTGTGCTTAGGATAATATAGTACTATCCTATAGGTATAGTTTTTAGTGCTATAGTACTGGAATATAGGATAATATGGGATAATAAAGGGAAAAAATTAAGTGTAATGGGATAAAGCATAGCGGGCATGGCGCGGCGTAGCGAAGCGGGTGTAGTGGGTGTAGCGTGGCGTAGCAGGTGTGGTGTAGTGAAGCAAAGCGGGCGTAGTGGGTGTGGCGTGGTGGGTGCAGCGTGGTGCAGCGAAGTGAAGTGTATAGTGGCCCCCTGTTAGTAGGGTTTAGACCCTTAGCTAGGCGTATATAGGCGTATTGTAGCGCGTAAGTTGGCATAATGCAGCGTGTAAGTTGGCGTAACGCAGTGGGTGCGTAAGTTAGCGTAACGCAGCGTGTAAGTTAGCGTAATGCAGCGGGTGCATAAGTTGGCGTAATGCAGTGCGCAAGTTAGCGTAATGCAGCGGGCGTGTGTGAAGAGTAGAGGTAATGAGTGTGTGAGATTGACTCTCCTGTGCCTATAGGTAATAGTTAGGGGTAAACCAGGTGGTTAGCAGAGCTGGGCTTATAACTGTTATATATATAGGCGCAGGGTAAGTAGGAGGAAGTTATCGATTATGCCAGAAAAGGAGTGGCTATGGAGGAGGGTCATTATAGAGCCTCGCGGAGTGGGCGCGGCGCTTAGAGGTGCGCGGGGCGCGCGGAGGGTGGCGCTGAGAGCTCTGGGCTATGCGATAATAGCTAACTATTTTATAGAATATACCCTTTAATAAGCTCTATAATTTAGCCTGGTAGGTAGGTTATAAAAAGACCTATAAAAAGGCTTACTAAAAGACCTAATATATTACTAAAAAGGTATATAAAGTATATAAGTATAAGCTTGCTAAATAAAATAAGGAGAAAGCTATCAATAAGCTAGTTTTTTCTTTCTATAGCTAGTTATTTATTAATAACTTAGCTAATAAGGTGGGAGAGGCCGCTATTAAGTATATTAATAAGGACTCTATAGAGAAAGAGGATATTAATAAGCTTATTCTCCCTCTCTATACCTAGTTATTTAATAGTAACTTAGATAATAAAGTAGGCGAGATTATTATAAATAATAATAAGCCTGCTCCCCCTCTTTGCTCTAAGTTACTTAATAGTAATAAAGATAAGAAGGTAAGGGGGGCTACTATTTAATATACCTAACCTAACTATACTACTAAGTATTATATATTTAATATCTCTAATGCTTTATTTAATATTCTAACTCTTATTTAGCTTCTTAATAAATACTTTTTAGCTAGAAAGCTATAAATAGAGCCCTTAAAAAGGCTCTTTAGTAGCTTTCTAATTAGGAGCTTTTTAGTATATTTAGAATTTCTTTCTTTCTTAATATTCTCTAATTATTATTTAGTAATATATAATATAACTACCTAAAAGCAGGGTTTAGTTATAGCTTATTAGTCTCTATATCTAAGTAAGTAGTATTAAAATACTTTAGTAGTTTATAACTCTAGACCCTACTCTACTTTACTAAACTATAGATCTTACTTCTTTAATAAGGATTTTAATAAATAGAATAATAAGAACTTTATTCTCTCTCTAGAGAGTAAAACCCCCTTTAGTATATTTAATAATACTTTAATAATTTATAGTAGAAATACTATAGAGATTCCCTCTCTAGACTATAAAAAATATAATAAGCTCTATTAGAGTTATATATATAGTAGAGTAGCTAGCTACCTATTTAAAAAGTGCTTTAAAGACACTAAATATTAATATACTAACTATAAAAGCTATATTAATATATTTATCTCTATTATAGTAATTATTCTATAATATATACTAGATTTTCTTTCATATATTCTAGAAGAGGAACTTACTAAAGCTTAAAAAACTACTATTAGCTAGTGATATAGCACTATTTATACTTTATAGAATAACTATAAGCTTAACTAGAAGCCACTAAGCTTAATATATAACCAAGGATTTTAATCTAAAGTTATAAATCTATATTAATAGTATCTACTTAGGTTATTAAAACTATTATATTTAGGAGGCTAGAATAGTAGTTAAGACTATTCTAGCCTAGATTTATAAAAGTTATTATACTTTAGGAGCTTTACTCTAAATTAATAGAGATTTACTATCTAGTTCTTATTTTAGTATTATAATCTTATTTTAAATATTTATAAGGTTTAATATTAATTTGAACTGCTTAAATTTAGCTCTTAGTAGGTTTTTTATAAGTCTATTTAATAATATCTAGTTTATTAATATATACATAACTTTAAATAAACTTACTAAGTGCTCTTAGTATAACTATATATTCTAGATATTGAAATACCTAAGCTATATTATAATATACTCTCTTAAGTTTATAATAAGATATATAGTCTGCTAATTATTATAATAGACCTTCTAGATATCCCTAAGGTTAAGATATATATTTGAGAAGAGCCTTTATAGTATTATTACTTTTTTTGCTATTTACTTAAGGCTTAGAAGTTCTATCTGTATTATTAATATTATAGCTATACTCTACTGTGTGGCTTTCTACTAAATAGTGTCTCTAAAGAGTGAGATAATATATCTTTATAAGGATCTCTATATGTTTTTATTATTAATAAATAATATATGTTCTATAATTAGAAGTTCCTAACTACTCCCTATATATTTATAGCTAATACTAAAGAAGTATATTAAGTATAGATACCTAATTATTTAGTTTAGTACTGCTAAATATATTTTAGAAGGGTTTATTAAGAGGCTATAAACACTACATCTAGTTATACTATAACTATAGTGTATAGAATAAAACTAATCTTTTTTTAAAACTTTTTTATCTATATCTTTATAGTCTAGAAGATATTCTTCTTAAATTTAATTATTAATAATAATATAGTTAGGTAAATACTATTTATAAGTTTAAATCTCCTTACTACTTTATTAATATATATATTATGTCTAAAGTAGACTTTATATACCTCTCTGTTCTTTATTGTATATAGTTAAGAAACTATTCTATAAAGCCTTAGTTCTTAAGTATATATCTACTTTTAAGACTTTTTATTACTCTCTAGCTCTCTTCTTAATTGGTTTTATAGAAGAAAATAAAGAGGTTATTAATATAAAAGAGGATATAGACTTTATAGTTTAGATCTATAAATAAATAAGGATTCTTACTATATAACTCTATTCTAAGACTATAAAGTATTAAGCTAAAGTCTTTATACTATATATATAGTAACTTTATTAGCTTATATAAAGCCTATTTAAGTTTCATATACTTATTATTTTACTGAAAGAGTTTAGGTAACTTATAAATAACTAACTCTCTATTTAGTATCTTAGTATTTAGAAAGGTATTTATAATATTAAACTAATAAATCTTAAGGTTAAAATAAGCTATAATTATTAGTATTATTTAAAATATCTAAGCTATAAGTATAGCTATATATATCTTCTATAGACTATCTATAGGTTACTTATCTCTATATATATAGATATATACTTTATAGTACTAAAGATATCTATCTTTATTATATTTAGAAATAAAAGCCTATTTAAATAGAAATAGGCTTTAGTATATATTCTCTAGGTTAATAATATACTAAGTCTCTATTTAGTATAGTATTTTAATTTTAGTTTATATTACTTACTTGAATATTAATTAGAGCTTTAGAGATACATTCTAAAGGTCTTTTTAGTTTTTAGGTAGTTTAATAAGGTTATTAATATAGTATTTCTCCTTATATATTATTTCTAGCTTTATAGCTTTATTTATATATATTATAGTGCTAAAAACTATATATAGTGCTTTATATATATAATCCCCCTCTTAAATTACTCTCTGTTAATTAAGCAGAATGATGTTAAAGGAGTCTTACTATAATACATTATTCCCTTTAGGAACTAAGGTATTATTTTATAATATTATTATAAATACTCTATCTCCTAGTTCTAAGTTTTAAACTTAGTAGTTTTATCTTATTAAAGAGCTATAATTCTTCTTTTTATACTTTTAATACTTCTGTTTTCTATTATACTATACCTTATTTACATTAAGCCCTTCTTTATATAGTATAATATTAATATATTTATCTATAGATTGCTATATATAATTTCTATTTTTATTATAGTAATTAATATTTAGAGCTAGCTATTAGTCTAAATATAGTTAGAAATCTAGTATTAATAGCCCTACTTCTCTAATATTCTTTATACTCTATAGTTCTCCACTCCTTATCTTTAATATACCTTTAGGCTCTAGAGTATTATCTAGAGTTATTAAACCTCCTACTATATCTAAAGTATCTTTTATAGTATATTTTTATATATTAATATCTTAAATAGCTTAAGTTAAAGCCTTTAATTCATTTAGTAATTCGTATAGTTTCTTAAAGTTACTAAGCTATTTAAAATTATATTAGCTATATTAATAAGCTTAGTGATTTTATTAATAATCTTCTATATAATAATATACTTTATTCCAATTACTTTATTCTATACTATATAGAATTTATACTTATTAAAATTAATATTCGGCCTCTAGCCATTATATAGTGATTTTACCTACTTTATAATAGACCTTCTAACTCCACGCCGCGCCTCCTGACAATATACACAGCCTTTAGTTATATAATTCTATTCTAACTATAGCTATACTTATATATACCTATCTTACTAAATAGCTTTATAATCCTTAACTTTATAGTTTAATAATAATATCTATTAACTTATCCTCTCGCCTATTACCCACACTATTATTAAACACTATCTCTATTACTGCTTTATTTACTAGCTATACTATTATCAGTAATGCTCTCTCTATGTTAAAGCAGTTAGTATAAGCTATACTTACTAATCTCTATAGAGCTGCCTCTACCTTAGTATTATAGAAGGCCTATTTAAAGAAGAGCTAATAAATAGAGTATATAATAACCTATTTAACTTCTAATACTATATTTACTTATTTCTATATAATATAACTATATATATTAGTCTTCTATATAGAGGTATTAATAAGGGCTCTCTTAAGAGCTATATTAATAATATGCTCTTAGTATTATCTAGGCTGCTTAATAAAACAGAGGTTATTAATTATATTAATACTAAACTCTTATATAATCTTTTATATATTATTAATATTAATAGATATGCCTTATATATAGCTAGTATATTAATATACTAGGTTTAGTATTAATATCTTAGAGAACTTATTATAAGATATAGAATAAGAATAAGAAAGAGAGATAGATATAAAGCTCTATTAATAAAGCTTTTTATACATTTAGCTATAAGAACCTCTTAGGAGGTTAAGGAGTTATCTCTTATATAGTAGTATTTATAGTACCTTACTAAAAAGTTTACCTTTTAGGCATTTTTCCTAAGTTATAAGAGCCTTAGTAGCCTACTTAGCCCTAATATAATCAGCTCTATTATATATAGTATAGTATTATCCACACTATTACTATTCTACTAGTCTATTTAGCTATAGTATATATTTAACTTTATATAAGGGTTTACTTACTAATAGAAATATATAGAGTTTCTATATTATTATTCTTAACTAGTAGAGAGTATAGATTAAAGTGCCTCTATAGTATTTCCTAAATTATATCTATATACTGGGTGAATTTATTATAGTCTTTTTTATAGAGGGGCTGCGTTATAACTATAAACTTCAAAGTAATATTCTATGTAATAATTACCTAGTTAATCTTAGGGATCTAAATTTAATATAGATTATAGATATTTAGAATATAGCTTATTAAATATCTAATATATTCCCTTATTTAAATCTTAAAGTTTCTTTTCTTCTTACTCTATTCCCTTTTCTATTTTAAGGAATATATTTTATATCTATATATATAAGTCTATCCTTAATATAGCTAAAGGTTTCTTAAGAGGCTTAGACTAAGCTCTAGCTTATATTAATAGTAGTAGTTCTAAACCATTAATCCTTAACCTAATTTAGTAAGAGCTAACTATAGAATTTACTTAGGCTTATATTAAATAAGTAAATATCTATATAAGCACTCTCTAACTATATATCCTTAGGAACTTCTACTCTAACCTAGATTTTAATATCTTTATTAATTATCTCTTACTCTATATATTTAGGTATACTAATTAGTTTTTTTATATATAGAGGAGAGTTCTCTAGTTTAATCTCTTTTTTAATATATTATTACTAAAGTCTAGTTTTGCTCTTTATTATAATTATAGAGTATTTAATAATTAAATACATTTTATAAATGAATAAATCCTTTTAGTATTATATCTAAGCTTTAAACAATATGAAAACTTTAGTAATTAGTTTATAGTCTTTTTCTCTAATCCTAAATCTAAGTAGATAATCTATATATTTATCCTTAATAATTAAGAACTATAATTTACTAAAGTAGTATTAGCTCTCTAGAAAGTTAAATAGGTTTTAATCAATATAGTAATATAGATATATAGATCTAGCTTCTAAAATATATCTTAAAATAACCTTCTTAGTATAAGATATAGTATAGAATTTATACTTAACTTAAGAAAAGCTTTTAATTCTTACTCTCTATATATTATTAACTAAGTGAGTAAGTTTATATATACTAAGATACTATAAGTAAAGATGTTATAGTATTATACTATCTAATCTATTACTATAAAGCTTATAAAAGGGCTTTTATAGTACTTTTTAAAACTTATTTAGTAAATAGGTTATTACTATAATACTACTTTAGCTTATTAAAACAGAATAATAAGAAGAAATAGACTTATATTTAGGAGATATAAGGTTATTTTTATAATCTAGCTTTCTGAAAATAATATTCTAGTTAATATTACTAAAATAAAGAGTATAGTTAAGGCTATAGTACTAAATACCTTTACTACTTAGCTTTATCTTTAAGATAGTATTAATATAAAAGTTCTAAATATATATAATATTCTCTAAGATAAGATTCTCTATTTTAGAGCTATTTTTACTATTTAGAACCTTGAACCTATCTTAAGATATATTATTCCTTACCTAAGATAGATAAAAAAAAGCTTTAGCCTCTGGCCACTGCATAGTGATTTTACCTGCTTTGTAACAGACCTTCTAACTCCGCGCCGCGCCTCCTAATAATACACACAGCCTTTAGTTATATAATCGTAACTATCCTAACCATGGCTGCACTTATATATATCTATCTCCTTATAATCCTTAACTTTATAGTTTGATAATAACGTGGTTTTTAATTACTTAATTACTAACTACTAAACTATTAACTTATTCTCTTGCCTATTACCCGCGCTACTAATGCTATTTTTATTACTGCTTTGTCTGCTAATCCTCTTATTTAATTAAGCTAACTAACGCCTTTATAGCTATACTATTATTAGCAATGTTCTCTCTGTATTATAGTTAGCATAAGCTATACTTACTATTATTCCCCTATAGAGCTGCCTCTGCTTTAGTATTATAGAGAGCCTGTTTAAAAAAGAGCTAATAGATAGAGTGTGCAATAACCTAATTAACTTCTAATACTTTATTTACTTATTTATATATAATTATATTATATATATAAGCATCCCCTATAGGGATATTAAGGTAAGCTCTCTTAAGAGCTATATTAATAATATACTCTTTATATAAACTAGGTTAGTTAAAGAAAGAGGAGTTTTTATTAATTATATTAATACTAAACTCTATAGCGATCTAGTTTATATTACTAGTAATAATAGTTATGTATTATATATACCTAGTATATTAATATACTAGATATAGTGCTAATATTTTAGAGGATTTATTATAAGTTATAGAATAAAGAAGAGGGATAGGTATAAAGCCCTGCTTATAGTAGTAGAGCTTTTTATGCTTCTAGCTATAAGAACCTCTTAGGAGGTTAAGGAGTTATCTCTTATATAGTAGCGTTTATAGCACCTTACTAGAAAGCTTATCTTTTAGGTGTTTTTTGCAGCACCTTACTAGAAGGTTTAGTAAAGGTATTACTATAAAAGCCTTGGTGGCCTCCTTAGCCCTAATATAATTAGCTCTGTTATATATAGCGCAGTATTATCTATGCTATTACTGTTCCACTAGTCTATTTAGCTAGAGTATATATCTAACTTTATATAAGGGTTTGCTTACTAGTAGAAATATATAGAGTTTCTATATTATTATTCTTAACTAGTAGAGAGTATATATTAAAGTATCTCTATAGTATTTCCTAAATTATATCTATAAACTGGGTGAATTTGTTATAGTCCTTTTTTATGGGGGGGCTGTGTTATAACTATAAACTTAATAAAGAAAAGCTTTCTATTTCTATAAAGTAGCTAGGTAGTAATAGCTTATATAAGCCTAAAGCTAGGAGATCAAGGTTATTAATAAGGTAGGTTATAGTATAATTATCTAGAACTATACTTTTAAAGAGTAGGTATTAAGATAGGGTAGTGAGATCAGCCTATTATAAAGCTGCCCAGACTTATATATTAGTTAGCATACTATAGCAGGGCCCTTACCTTATATAGAGAGAAGAGGAGGATATTAAGATAGTATTATCACTATTAATATCAATATAGTTTATCTTATTATTTAAAAGCTTTTATCCCTTTTACTTAATTAATTATATCTATAATAATAATCCTACTTATAGAGAGATTCATTTCTTTATTCTAGAGCCTTTAAATATAAAGCAGGGCCTCTAGCCACTGCATAGTGATTTTACCTACTCAAGTGCAACAGACCTTCTAACTCCGCGCCTCCTAACAATATATAGCCTTCGGTCACGTGATCGTAATTGCCGACTACCTCTCCTAACCATAGCTGCACTTATACGTACCCATAGCCTCACGATCTTTAACTTCATATTAATAATAACGTGGTTTTTAATTATTCAATAGACTACGAAACTATTAACTTTTCCTCTCGCGCACTACCCGCGCCGCTAATACCGCCTCTATTACTGCTTTATCCGCTAGTCCTCTTATTCGATCGGGTTAGCTAACGCCTTTATAGTAGCTATGCCGTCGTTAGCAACGCTCTCTCTATTTAGCGCAAGCTATACTTACCGACATTCGCCTAGGCCGCCTAGGCTACCTCTGCCTTAGTAATACGGAGGACCTACTCGAAGAAGGGCTACTCTATAGGGTGTGTAATAACCCGCCGAACTTCCGCTACTAAGTTTACTTACTTAGCTCTAATACTATTACGCCTTATAGAGTCCCCTATAGGGGTATTAAGGTAAGCCCTCTTAAGGGCTATACTAATAATATGCTCTCTATATATAGCGGAGTAGTTAATAAAAGAGCGGGTTTTATTAATTATATTAAGGCTAAACTCTCTAGCGATCCCCTCTATATTATTTACGCTAAAGGGTATACCTCGCTTAGGCTTAGCGTATTTATATATAGGGTCTAGTACTAATATAGTTAAGGATTTATTATAAGTTAGATAAGGATAAGGATAAGGGAGAGGTATAAAGCCCTGCTCGTAGTAGAGCTTCTTATACTTCTAGCTATAAGAACCTCTTAGGAAAGACCTCTCTAGTTAAGGAGTTACCTCTTATATAATAGCGTTCGTAGCACCTTTAGCACCTTACTAGAAGGTTAACCTTTTAGGTTAAGGAGTTATCTTATATAGTAGCTTTTACCTTACTAGAAGGTTTAGTAAGGGCGTTACTATAAGAGCTTTAGTAGCCTATTTAGCTCTAATATAATTAGCCCCGGTATAGCGCGCATCCGACTTTATAATATTTAGAGGGTTTACTTATAAGTAGTAGGAATATATAGGGTTCCTATATTATTTTCCTTAACTAGTAGAGGGTATAGGTTAAAATACCTATATAGTGTTTCCCGAATTATGCCTGCGAACTAGGTGAATTTGTTATAGTCTTTTTGCGAAGGGGCTGCGGCGTAATTCCGAGCTTAATAAATACTTAACCTATAGTGACTTTTAAGGATATAATAATTAAGGATATCTATATTAATAGCTATTATATACTTAATATTTCCTTCTTTATTAACCTATATAGTAAGATATCTAAGAATATAATTCTTAAGGCTCTATGTATTATATATATTAATATAACTCTAGAATACTTACTAACTTAGGTAATTAATATCTTTTAGGCTTGTAATTAGAAGATCTATACTTTATTAATATACTATACCTTAGATTTTACTAATTACTTTATTACTATTTTTTCTAACTCTATTACCTTCTCTTATACTTAGTAAGTCTATTTAATTTCTATAGAGGAGGGAAAATAGAGGCTACTATTATTAATTTTAATATAGTAGCTAGCTTAGTAATTATAGAAATTAATAAATAACCAAGTAAGAGTTTATAACTAAAGCTTTATAATCTAAAAAGCTAGCTTAGTCTATATATAGTAGAGAAGATAATACTAATAGTTAAAGCTAACTTACTAAAAAGCTTTAACTTCTTAATTTAAGAGAAATTAGAGAAGAATAAGGAGGTCTTAATAATATTTAATAAAGATAGTAATTCCTTCTATATAATACTTAAAGTTTTCCTTAAGTAAGCTATTATACTAAAAATAAAAGTAGTTATCTAAGCTATCTTAGAATTATAAAGATATACTCCTAAGTACTAATTCTATAGAAATAAGTAGTAGTCTAGTTATTATAAGCCCTTTCTAAAGAAATTCTATGAATATAGCTACTAAAGAAAGAGAAAGAAAGCTAACTATATAGACTCTAATTATATACTTAGCTAAAATATAGAGAAGATCTTAATACTTCTAGTTAATATCCTAAGTAAACCTCTCTTTCTTTGGGAGTAAGGTAAGGATAGAAACTAGCTAACTTATTAATAAAAGAAAAAACTAATCTTTACTAAGCTATATAATAGTATAAAGCTTATATTATTTAAAATAGCTAAGTATCTCTTTATATATAGTAAGGCTAATCTTTTTAGAGACTAAAAGACTACTATTAATATCCTTAATATAAAGAGACCTAAATATACTAAAGCTCTTAGTTATATAGTTAAGAAAGTTAACCTAAGTATTTAGGAATAATATAGGAAGTAAGTAGTATATAAAACTAACTTACTAAAGTTTATAACTAACTAAAAGCTTTAGATACTTCTTCTTTTAACCAAAATATAGCTCTTACTCTTTATAAATCTATTTAACTTAGAGTAGGGAATTAGATTTAATATAGCTAATACTTAGATATATTACTAATTCTAATAAAGAGAAAACTTTCTAAAAAGGTTTTAATAAGAGTATAGAATAAACTATATACTAACTATATCTATAATAATACTCTAGCCTTTACTAATAAAGAGGTTAATACTATATATAAAATAAAAAATAAAGAAGTCTAGCTAGTTAATAACTTACCTTTTAATAACTTAGTACCTAAAGAGAATCTAAAATAGAAGTTAAAAGCCTAAGTAAAGATAAAGAAAAAGCTTAGATTAGTATTAAAAAGTATCTTTATAAACCTTATCTAACTAAAGTTTTTAACTATTTCTAAGGAATAGTAACTTGTAATAAAATAGCTTAATAAGATCTTAATAATAATAAACTAACTTAGTCTAAAGGAGAAGAAACTACTCTCTAAAGTCCTAAGTAATATAAAAAAGGCCCTTATATAGAGTTTTAAGTATTATAGATCTATTTATCTATTTATAGCTCCTCTATAAATTATTAAAGTTATTTTTTATAAAACTTAGTAAGTAAGAAGTATACTAATCTTAAAAGCCTTAGAGAGTAATATAATAATAATCTTAAAAAATATACTAAAGAAGGGTATCCTTAAGTAAAGTTATATAGCTTACTAAAACCCCTTCTTTTTAGTTAGGAAAAAGAATAAAAAGATATACTTTATTAACTTTATAACTAAGGTTAATATTATTACTCTATATAATATAGCTTTACCTCCTTCTAGTAATAGGTTTTCAGAAAGCTTTATAATATACTAACTTCTCTTATTACTAGATTTCTTCTCTAAATATAACTAAGTCCTACTAAATCTATAAAGCTATAATATTATAACCTTTATAATATTAATTAGCCTTCTTTAGATATATATCTTACCTTAGGAAGTTACTAACTCTATAGCTTAGTTTATAAAGGTTATAATATAAATTGTCTATAACTTAATCCTAACCTATTATAAAGCTTTCCTTAATAATATAGCTATTAAAGGCCCTATCTTAAAGTATAATAATAAAGAAGTTCCTAATTACCCTAAACTATATAGATATATTCTAGAATATATCTAAAATACTAATAAGGTTCTTATTAATATTAAGTTAGCTAGCTATACTATTATTATTAAGAAATTATAATAAGCTCAGTAATCTATTACTATTATAGAATATATATATAATATTAATAGCTAAAGGCTAGAGAAATTAAAGATTATTAAAACTAAGAAATAGGAGGTCTATAATAACCTTACTAACCTTAGATCTTTTCTTAGTATTATAATATTCTATTAAGTTTAGGTTTAGGGGTTTTGAGCTATAGCTAAGCTACTTATAGCTTTCCTAAAGAAGGATATTTTATTTAAATAGAACTAGCCTTAGTAGTTAGCTATAGAAATTCTTAAAGATTAACTTACTTCTATTTCTATCCTTATAAAGCTTAACTATAGCCCTAATATAAATAAGATCTACTCTATAATTAATATTAGTAGTCTTAGTTAGGGTACTATCCTTAGGTAATATATTAATAAAAAGTAAGCAGTCTCTAGATATAAAAGCAGCTTATAGACTAGTATAGAGCTAAACTATAATATTAAGAAGAAGAAATTAAGGAGTATACTTAAAGCCCTTAAGTAGATTTGCTTTTACCTCTATAGCTACTACTTTATACTAAAAGTAGATACTAAGATCCTTATTACTTAGCTTAATAGCACTATCTCTAATATATCTAAAGCCTTTATTATTTAATAAATCTTATAGATTTATATATTTAACTTTAAAGTTAAGTATCTATCTAGAAGCTAAAATACTGAAGCTAATAGATTATTTTATAAACCTAATAGACTATTAGATAAGCTTAACTAGAATAGTAAGGGGGAAATTAATAACTAGATTAATAAGTAAATCTTCTTTATAAACCCAATTACTATCTCTTTCTTTAATAAAGCTTAGGTAGATAGAGATAAGGTTTATTTTACTAAGGTTCTTATTACTAAGGTTAAAGATATTCTATAGAAGTTCTTAAGGTTTATAGATATTTCTAACTCTATACTAAATAACTCTTTATACTAGAATTATTACTTATATTAAATTACTTACTACCTTAGTACTCTAAGATAGCTAGATAGAATTAAGCCTAGTTTATATTATAAGTTTAAGGAGAAGACTAGAAAGTTCTTTCTAAAGAATATATTATTATTTATATACTTTAGTATATATAAGCCTATACTATAATAAATTATTAATAATTTATAGACCTAAACTAAGCTTATTATAAAAGTATACAAAGAGAGTAAGTATAGAGGATATAATATAGTTACTAAATAGTTAGCAAAATAGTACTATTAATATAGTTTCTATTGATAAGTTAGTAAGCAGGTCTATATTTATAAAGATTATTAAAAATATAAACCTAGATATATAGATAACCCTTACTATTTTTTAGTACTCTTAGGGCTGCTATTTAGTTATATAGTATTAGATATATAGAAGGTTAGTAAATAGAATATAGTTAAAGCTTAGTGCCTCCTAATAGAATAGGTAGAGGCTTAATAAATATAATACGCTAACTCTTATCTTATTACTAAGTTTATATAAAAAGATATTATTTATTACTATAGACTCTATAGTATACTTATTATTAATAAAGATTTAGAAAATAAGAGTATAGTTATTAAATCTAACTATAAGTATAGACTTGAGTAGAAAGTTACTACTATCTATAACCTATATACTAATAGTATTATTAAAGTTAGTTACTAAATTATTATATATACTCTCTCTACTTAGATAAAGAATATAGATAAGAACTTCTAGCTATCTTTTTAAGCTATACTATTTACTAATAGAACTTCTATATAGACCTTAACTAGTTATAATTCCTTCTATCTACTTTATAGATATAAGGCTATAATCTTAATAAAGACCTTTATACTAACCTAAAGAGTTCTAGTATAGAATTAAGTAATAATACTTAAGAAAGAGCTCCTTATATAAATAAGGGTTTTTAAGCAGCTTAAGAAGAACTATATTACTATATAAAAAATAATTATAGCTTAGTATAAATATATTATAGATAAGTTTAATTACTAAAAGTACTATATCTTATATAGTTAGGAGCTAGAAATAAGTAACCTTATCCTAGTATTTAATATTAAATAGTATATAGATAAGTCTTTAGATATTAAGCTTAACTACTATTAAAAAGGCCCCTTTAGGATCTATTTAAAGGCTCTTAATAATATTTTATATTAGCTTAAAACTCTTGTAGAGAACCCCCTTTATAGATTAACCTATACTAGAAACTACCTAAAGAAGTTTATTAAGGCCCTAAAAGGTTTCTAGAAGCTAGCTAATATTAACTAGTATAAACTTAACTCTATAAACTAACTTAATAAGATTTACTCTATTTATAGTTACCTCTATCTTAAGCAGGCTAATAAAGAGGAAGTAGAGAAACCTTTTATTAACCCTAATAATACTAACTCTTTATTAATAAGTAACCTAGATAGTAATATTCTATAATAAATTATATACTTAATAGTATATTTATAAGCTTTAAAGGAGGCTTTTAACTAATTAAAAGTAATATAGAAACTTTATATAGAGCTTTAGCTATTTAACCTAGCTAAGAATAGTTAGTACACTAAGATAGAGAATAACTCTATATAACCTACTAAGAGCTACCCTACTATAAAAGACTAAACTCTTTTATATCTATAATAAGTAAGGCTTATACTCCTAGAGAGGGCCTTACTATACTCTTTATCTTAGCTACTTAATTATAATTACTTAGCTTAGTATATTAAGATAGACTATAGAAATAGTACTAAGGCTAATCTATTTATATCTATATTATCCTGCTTAGTATTTAAGTCTGCTCTTATACCCTTATAGATCTAATCTTACTTAATATTAAGCCTAAGTATTATTATAATATCTAGAATTATATTATTAAGGTTATTACTATATTTATAGTAAGCCTTACTATATAGAACCTATTAAAGATAAGCTATAGTCTCCCTAGTAATTAGTATATTCTATTTCTCTCTATTACTGCTTTAGTATTTCCTACCTCATCCTAAAGACCCCCTCTTTATAGCCTCCTATCTTAGCTAGGCAGCCTCTTACTTTAGGTATTAGGTTCTAACTTATTATTACCTAAGAGACTTTAAGTTATAGTTTAACTTTAATAATTTAGCTATATTTATAATATTTAGCTAGTTAGTTTTATATTATTACTAAGTTAGACTACAGTAAGTTAGTATCCTAGGTTTCTATATAATATTATATTATTTTATATGACCTTTCTCCTATTCTTAGTTTCAATTTCTATAGTAATCTTTTCTTTATTTTATATTTATAATAATATTTATATTTTACTTTAACTCTTTACTTATTTTTATATATAACTATAGCTTTATAGAGATAGTTAGGTTAGTAAGTTTCTCTAGCTATAGATATCTAGATATATTACTGAGGAAACTAGAGATAAAGAAACCTTCCTATTCATATTTTAGAGTGCTTAGCTATATTAAAAAGACCTTACTAAAGCTATTTAATTTTACTTAATTTACTAAAGTTTTATATAATTTCTTTTATAATTATTTATATAGAGTATATATTTAGAAATACTTCACAGCAGAGTAAGGAGGACTTTGTTAATTATTTTATATTTTTAGGTTTATAAACGCCTCTAAATATATAGAAAACTATATTAATTTATCCTTTTTTCTACTCTTTCTCTTTAAACCTTAGTTAAGATATTAAGTTTCTCCCTTTTATTAAAATTAGGAATATTAAAATTAGTTAGAGAATAATTAGAAAGTATAAAGAGTAATCTAGATCTATACTTCTTTAGCTAAGTTTTATAGTACTTTACTATAGTTTTAAACTTTAAATACTTTATACTAGCTCTTACTATAGTTTACTAATTAATCTAAAACTAAGTAATGACCTCCTTAAATTTACTACTCTATTACTCTAGATTATCTATATTATAGCTAAAAGCTTTATAGTGTTTCTTAAAGTTAAAGAAATATTCAGAATCCTATTTATAATTACTATAAAGAACTATATTATAACTATTATTAGCTTAAATATAGAAGCTATAGCTAATCTTAAGCTTATTAAAATTAATTATCTTTACTAACTAGAGTCTAAAAGGGTTATAATAGCTAAGATAATAAAGATATATCTATTGAATAGTTACTCCTTTTCTATTATACTTTAGTAATAAGAACTAATATAAATCTTCTAAAATTAATAAATTATAGTTTTAGGGTTATCTAAAGGTAGAACCTTTATATAGAAGTTCACCTTATAGTATCGATAAAAAGGCTCTAAAAACTTAAGTAAGTACTATATAAAAGATACTATAATTTATATAAAAGGGTTAGTAAGATATAGAATAGAAGCTAAAGAAGTAAGCCTACTTACTATAAAGAAGTTAATAAATAGCTTAATATACAGAGAGGAGTTATAGTCTGTCTTATCTAAAACTAATTTATTTATAAAAAGCTAGAAGATATACTTCCTTAATTAGGTTAGTATATAAAGATTATTAAGGTTTTATATAGATACTATAACTAATAAGTACTAAGGAAAGCATATAATTATACTTTATAAATATAAACAATAGGTTACTACTTTTATTATATTATAAAAAAGGAGGAAAAAGCTAGAAAGCTAGAGAAGATATAATTTAGTAATATAACCTAGTTATCTATCTCTTACCAAATTATATACTTAATAAATTAAGCCTTTCTTATAGTTAAAAATAATTAGATAAGAAAAGAAATTAACTTCTATAACTAGCTTATTTTACTATTTATTTTTATTTTATCCCTTTATTTTAGTTTATAGATAATTAGTAACTAGCTATCTATTACCTTACTAAGTTAGATATATATAGATTAGATAAGTATATATAGACCCTAAGAAGATAAGTTACTTAGTAAATAAGAGTAGTACCCTCTCTTAGTAAATACTAGATCTTAACTATATTAATTTTAGATATCTATTATAACCTATTTACTTAGTTAGATATTACTGTTTTTTATATTTAATATAATAGTAACTACTAGGTAATAATAGTAATAAACTAAGAGAGAGAAATAGTTTACTATACTAATTTACTATAAAATAGAGAATTTAACAAACTATTTATATAAGCTATAGAGAATCTCTATTGGTACTATAAGCTTCTTAGAGCTTTTATTAATATTTATATCCTCCTTTAGAAAAATACTATAGTTAGATCTTAGTTTTAATAGCAGGATATATAGATATATAGCCTTAGAGTAGTAGATTAGGTTAGGATATATACTTATAAAGGTATTATTAATAGTGTGGTATTAGCAGTAGCTAGGGAAGGTATAGCTGAAAAGAATTAATTTTAAATTATTAGTTAGTATATCTTAAAGATTATTACTAAGTTTATATATTACTCTATAATCTATAGTAATAAGTTTTTATAGATACTATAGATAGACTTATTTATAGTAGAGTTATATAGTAACTTTAGTAATATATAGCTCTTAGAGCCTAGCCCCTCTTTCTTTCTACTTCTTTCTAAGGTACTAAGACTTACTATAAGGACTTTTACTTTATACTATATAGAAGGTTAGGTTAGTAAACCTAATAACAAAAAGCCTACTCCTTATTACTTTAGTAAAGCTAGTTCCTATACTATTATAAATCTAGACTTACTAGCTTTTAGTTTTTATAGCACCCTACTACCTCTTAGTAATAATAACTCTAGCCTTATATCTTTAGGTTTAATACTATCTAACCCTTTTATTTCACTAAGTAAGCTGCTTAATACTAAATAAGGTATACCCTCTATATATCTATCTTAGCCTCTGGCTACTGCATAGTGATTTTACCTACTTAAGTGCAACAGACCTTCTAACTCCGCGCCTCCTAATAATATATAGCCTTTAGTCACGTGATCCTTTCCTAACTATAGCTGTACTTATACGTGCCCCACTAGATAGCCTCACGATCTTTAACTTTATATTAATAATAACGTGGTTTTTAATTATTTAAACTACGAAACTATTAACTTTTCCTCTCGCGTACTACCCGCGCCGCCGTCAAATACTGCCTCTATTACCGCTTCGTCCGCTAGTAGCTATGCTATCGTTAGCAACGCTCTCTCTATTTAGCGCAAGCTATACTTACTAATATTCGCTACCTAGGCTGCCTCTACCTTAGTAATACAGAGGACCTGCTTAAAGAAGGGCTACTCTATAGGGTATATAATAACCTACTAAACTTCTATTACTAAGTTTACTTACTTAGCTCTAATACTATTATACCTTATAGAGTCCCCTATAGGGGTATTAAGG
>JAVHLU010002214.1:0-20404 GCA_036785755.1 Colletotrichum ledebouriae
GGTATAAGGCCCTGCTCGTAGTAGCAGAGCTTCTTATACTTCTAGCTATAAGAACCTCTTAGGAAAGACCTCTCTAGTTAAGGAGTTACCTCTTATATAGTAGTATTTATAATACCTTTAGTACCTTACTAGAAGGTTGACCTTTTAGGTTAAGGAGTTATCTTATATAGTAGCTTTTCTAGGCTATAAGAGCCTTAGTAGCCCGTTTAGCTCTAATATAATTAGCCCTAGTATAGCGCGCGTCCGACTTTATAATATTTAGAGGGTTTACTTATAAGTAATAGGAATATATAGGGTTCCTATATTATTTTCCTTAACTAGTAGAGGATATAGGTTAAAATACTTATATAGTATTTCCCGAATTATGCTTGCGAACTAGGTGAATTTGTTATAGTCTTTTTGCAAAGGGGCTGCGGCGTAATTCCGAACTTAATCTAACTTCTTAATTATAAAACTTAATACTTAAAATAATTAATACTCTTCTTAGATACTCTTAGACTATATTAATTAAGGGGCGTGCTATATTAACTAAGCTATATTAATATCCTATATATATATAAATCCGAGTCTAAAATCTATTACTAGTTTACTAACTAATAATAACGAAATTCCCGATTCGTATTCTATATCTAATTAGGTTAAGGATACTAAGTCGGTGAGTTATATTTTGATAACTTACTTAGGTTAGTATTAATATCTTAGTTTTCTAAATCTAAATTAAACTCGCTTGAAATATCTATAATATTAGTAGAATTATTAGACTTAGAATTAACCTCTTCTATAATATTTAGGAGTTAGTCTCGCTCTAATAAGTTAATATTATTAGTTATAGGGGTAAGAATTAACTTCTACTCTACTAATATCTATATTTAGGGGCTTAAAATCTAGATAACTAGTTCCCCATAGCGGGCGTTACCGATCTATATTCTACTAGCCTAAGGGTTTATAATTACTTATATATTATATAACTAAGGTATACCTAATAGTAATAGGACGGATTAATCGGAGTCTCCTAGATAAATATAAGCCTAGATTTTGCGCTTAATAATATAAGTTACTACCTCGATAGCTATAAAGTAGGTTATATTATATATAGAACTACTAATAGCTCCTATATTTAATCCCTCGAAACTAATACTAGCGAGCGGATATTAAGTAAACATATATTCCTTAATAAGTCTAGGGGAGATAATATTTATCTCGGAACCTTAGTTAGCTTATATAGCCCTTATTAGCAAATAGCAATAAGTTATAGGTATTAATAGTATATATTCTAACTAGAACGGGCAGGTTGCTTTATAGTTCTTTAAGAATAGTTAAATATTTACTCGTAGGTTATTAGTTATCTTTATAATACAGACTCCTTAGTTATTATTATAATAGCTACCTTAGAATTAGTAATAACCTTCTCCTTCCCCTTGATATAATTAGGCTTATATATAACTACTCGCTAGGATAGAGAGTATAATATTTTTAAAAACTTAGGACTAAGTTATATTAGGTTAACTAGCGAAATCTTAAACTAAATATCTATAGCTACTATTAAATATTAATAGGGGGCCTTCCCTCGCGGGCTATTATAGTAGTTAACCTAGTTCGTTAGGGTAGCTTCTATTTTTTTTACTAGGGTTAGGGTCCTCTATCTTAGTATTTATAATATTATTAATCTTTACGCGTTCCTACGAATTAGATCTAGGAATTCTTATAATTCTAGCTTATTATATAGCCTTCCCCTTAGTTAGTTTAGTTACCTTTATAACTTATTAGATATAGCTAGCTAGGTATTATAATATTATTTCTATCTATTTCTTCTAAGAATTAGATAAGCTAGCTTAAGCTACTATTATATTAATCTTTAATACTCTCTTATCTAGCTTTAGAGATTCGTTATATATAATCCTTAGAACTAATATTACCTAGTTAGATAGATTTATAATACCTAAAGACTTAACCTCGTCCTAAATATAAAGTTCCTCTTAGTTAGTTAATAGAGTTACTAGGTCTACTATATCCTCTAGTAGTATAGATTCATAGTAGCGTCCTCTAATAATAATATTAATATAATCCTATAGGTTATAAGTAGAGTTATCTAGGGTTATAATAGGTATAGTTTTGCTACTAAACTTATAAAAGAAGTATAACTATGCGGAATAAATATCTTCAACGCCCCTTAGTAGTTAAATACCTCCTATAAAACTATAGTTATAAGGGAATATTAAAGCCTTTATAATAGCTTACTCCTATAGTAATAAACACCTCGGGGGTAGTTCTAAGTAATTAGAATATTAATATCTAATCTAGCTATAGGTAATATAATAAACTTCCTTATCTTATAATAGTTTTAAACTATTTATATATAAATTAGTAGACTTCTTTTAATCTAGTAATTTAGGGAGATTATTATCTTTTTAGCTAAAGTCGATTCCTATATTATATCCTCCCTAGGAGGCTCTATAGTTCTAGGGCTAGTAGGGTTATTACTAGTTCTAAGAGTAGTTAGTATTATTATATAAGTTATAGGGAGGGGGTCTAGGATTATTATATCCTTACTACTAATTACTATTAAGTAGCTATTAGTAGCTCTATTTATAATTCCTATTATATAAGTATAATTAATATCTACTATATCTATAAGCGGGAACTACTAGAGGGTTATAAGGTAAGATATATAGGTATAGAACTATTATAACTAGATATGCAGAATAGTAACTACTATAATTAGCTTATATTAGATAATTTAAATATATATAAGCTAGTTATTAGGCTAAAATCTAGTCTATACCTTAGCTAGGGTTCTATTAGGCTACTAAGTTTTCTAAGATCTAAGAACGGAGTTATTTAGCTTTATATCGTTCTTTAGCATCTCGTTCTTCTAATATCTAGTAGGTATCTTAGATAATATAATAGGTAGATTTTAAGCTACTTAATACTATTACTAATATATTTAATACCTACTAATAAAGGTTAGTATCTTTTAGTCCTTATATAAATTAGCGAATAACGCTAACTAGAATAGTCTCCTTAGGTCTTATAAGGGTTACTTAGTTACTTATATCCTTATAACTAGCTTAGTATAGAAAGGATAGGGCTTAGTTATAGTAAGCTAGTAAAGCCTTATTATCTTTCTATTTTATTATATTAATATTATTACTATTAGTTTCTAGGTCTACTACCTAGAATAGGAATTATTCCTTTAGGGAGCTCTTAATAATAACTAAATTAGAATAATTAGTAATATTATTAGAGGCTTTTTTAATAATATTAACTAGATATAGGATATTATTAAGGTAGATTACTACTACTCCTTCATATTATATATTAATTATTCTAAGGACTTAAGAAATAGGAAGTCTTCTAGGTTTATATCTAACCTTCTCGAAATCCTATTTTAATTATATTAGCTATCTTAATATAGCTATAGACTTATTAAATATATTATAAATTAATATAAGAAGAGCGATACTAGCTATCTTATGAGAACGCTTATTATTAGGGGGAGTTATAAATAATATAGTAGTTAGGTTCTTAGTTATTAGTTAATCTACTTTAGCTAAGCTATTCTTAAGATAGTAATCCCTTAGCTATACTATTAGTTTATCTACGCTAGTATTAGGGTTAAATAGTTATTTAGAACTCTAATATAAGTATATAAGTAAAGTTAAATACTACCTATAGGTATTTAGAAATTCGTAGGATAAGAATAGTTATCTATTTATAGGTATATTAGACTATTCTCTAGTTATTATAAATAAGCTAGTTATAGTTAAAATACTGATTTATAGCGTAGTTAGTTTATATTAGTTATTTATAATATTAACTTCCTTAATATTAATTAGGTAGCTAATAGTATTAGACCTCTCTAGAGTTACTACTTTTAATATAAAATATCTTATAATAATAATCTAAGCTTAGTACTAGTTCCTATTAATACCTATAGGCTTATATAATTAGTTATTAATAAAGGGGGGTAAATAAATAAAGTTATATAGAGATAAGATATTATTAAAGATCTATATAAATAACGCTATAGTAATGCTTATAATAGCCTACTATTAAGTTATAATAGCTTAAGAATATTATAATAAGGGTCTTTAGCTTCCTAAATACCTATATAATATAGAACCTAATAGATTTTAATAATACCTCGGAGTAAGAGCTAGAGTATACCTCTTAGTTAGGGTAGATATAGTTATATATAAGCGGGGTTAATTCCTCTAAGTTCTGCTCTAATACTAAGCTAGGCTAAATATACCTAATATAGACCTTCTATAGTTATTTCCTAAAACAGAATCCCCGACCCGTTGGTTCCTGCTATGCATACAAGAAGAAGGGGCGGAATGGGAATGGAAACGGGGAAAATGGGGAAAAGATGGGAAAATTCGAGAAATAGTATTCAGGAGACAGGATGGTGATGGGACTTTGAGGTACGAACCTCAGTGAACATGCATATGCAAGACAGCTTCCTCCTTCCAACTTGGACATGGACACCTGGGTTGGTTCAAGCCACGCAATTTCCCAGATCAACAAGCACGCCGTCTGTTGCCTTATCGGACCCAACTCATTCCAGTGGAGGTCATGTCCATTCAGATTCCTGCCATGCCTTGAGCTTGTAGCAATGATAGTAATATTAGGGCGTGATAGTTTACTAAAAATAATTAGGATTTGGGCTAAGTTATAGAGCTACTAGTTAGCTAAAAAAACAAATATTCTAATTCTTTCGAGGGACTATACCTCATTAGGCCTAAATATAAGAGGTACCTATTCTAGCTAGATTTATATATTATCCCCCCCCTGCTTAATAGGTATTTCCCTTAATAGGGGTTAATTTCAGGGGTATAAATTATAAACAGCTAGCTTTTTACTAATTAAGTATAGAGGTTAATTAGTAGCTAATTTAATAATTAATTAAGGAAGTTACTACTAATATAAGCGCGCGCTGCTACGATAGATCGATATACTAAAGGTATTATTATTATAATAATAGTTAGTATTATTACTAAAGAGGACTTTTAGGCTAATAATAAGAGGGTTAATAGGTATACCCTTCCTAGGAAGTATACTTATAATATATAGCGTAACTTCCTATAGGTTACTATAGCTATTATATAGCTATTATAAGGGACTTCTTTAATAGTACTAATATCGAGTTTTAAGAGTTATTCCGCCTTATAAAAGTAGAGTTCTCTTTACTTATAGACTAGCTATATAAGAGGGACCTTATTATTAATACTAAGTTCTAAACTACTAAATAGAAGGTATTAATCTTCTTATATATTATTAAGTAGTTAGTAATATAATAGAATACTACCTCTCGATTTAAAGTATCTTAGAATATAATATTAAAGACGTTTTAAATCGTACTAGAGGCTATATATATTATATATTAATACTTTATAAAGCTACCCGATCTATTATATATCTTAGAGGAGGTTAAATATAATAAGGAGAGGGCTTAGTTTAATAGGTATATTAGAGCGATAGATAGGATATTTATCCCTACTTATATCCCTATAGATAATTAGTAATAATTCTTTAATTAGAAGGGGTAATTAGCTTAAAACGTACTTATAGTAATAAAGTTTAACCTTACTTTTATATATATACTTATAGGTATAGAGGGCTCTATTAATAACTTAACCCTACTTAACTACGCGTTAGCCTAGTCTTTTAAGATACTAAATAGGAGGTATTACCTTATTAATATAGGCTTCTAATAAGATCTTAAGGGTATAGTAATACTATTTAATAATAAGAGGTATTACTTAAAATATTATAATAAGGGGATATTATAGCTATAGAGTAGGAAGGAGTTATTTAACTTATACTATATAAAGCTAAGAATAATAATAGAGAGGGTATTTAAAGTACTAAAGAGGGTATTTATAATCCTTTAAGGTAGCTTATTAGAGTATAACTTTACTATATAAATCCGGATTATTTATATAATAACTAGGTTATATAACTTTATTAAAATTATAGAGAGGGAGTAGAAGAAAGTAGAGGATAGACCTAATAATATTAATACTAAAAAAATCCTTAAAGTTATATAAGTAAGGGTAGATAAGTTAGTTAGTAAAAAAAAGGGCCTAGATCTACGTTTTTAGTTATTAATTTAATACTAGGAGTAGTAGTAGAAGAGGTTAGAGGAGGAGCAGTAGCTAATAGAGGTATATTAGGTAATTAGCGCTAGAGGTAGTAAGGCTATAACTACTATTATTTTACTACTTTTAAGGATTCTACTACTTATTTTTTAGATATTACCCTATTCTAATAAGATTAATAAGACTTTTTTTTAGCACTAAAATTAGGGTTTAGTAAGCCCCCTTAAAAATCTAAGTATTCTTATTAGACTAAAAATATTTAAGGTTTCCTAGCCCCTCTTAGTCTCTCTAATTACCTTAAGTTAACTCGTCTTTATTACTAGCCTTATTAGCCTCCTCCCCCTCCTCCTCCTCCTCCTCTAAGTCTAATATATTACTCCTATTATTAAACCTACCCCTATAACTCCTACTACTTATAATACTATTATTCTATAAGTATAGGAGCTTTAATCTCTTTAGTAATATATTAAATACTAAGGCTTAAATAGGGTTATATTTAAAATAGCTTACTACTTTTAAAATACCCTTATCCCTAAGCTAATAACTAAATAGGGTATTATAAGCTATAATTATACTTATAATTACCTCCTCGCCTATTAGGTAAGTAAGGTAAGCTATTCCTTCCCGAATTATAGCTATAACCTTATTATAAAGCGTCTTTTTTACTTATTATAAAATAGCTTATTTATTAATTAATTAACTACTTTAAAAGGTATTAAGGGTATTATTAGCTAGGCCTAGGCTTAAAGAGGTATTATCTAGATTAAAGTTAGCTACCCTCTACTTATAAGGCTATAGAGTTAGGTTAACTAGTATATTATTATTATTATTATTAACTAGCTAAGTACTTAACTCTCTAACCTCTATAATATTATTACTAGTTAGTCTTATACTAACTTAGATCTTATTATATAAGCTTTAGATATATAATATCCTATAGATCTAGAGGCTAGCGTAGGCTTTATTCTTTATATACTAATTATCCTATACTAACTCTATTATAATAATTTAATTAGTCTTATTATTATATAAAGAGCCTAACTTATTAATAAGGTTAATAGCTTATTTATACCTCTATAAGGTATTATTATACTTCGCTATAAAGTTATTAATAGTAAACTAACTATTTAGGTAAGTATTTCTTATCTTTAGAAGGATCTTAATTATTACTAACCTTAACGCTATCTTCTTATTACTTATTATAAAGAGGGCCCCTTATTACTATAATACTAAATAATACTTAAAAAACCGCTTTATATACTACTTAGTTTATACTACTAGGGGTCGCTGCTTTAACTTCGCTACTATAAGTAAGGGATTCGAGGCCTTATTATTAACTTAGCTATTAGGTTAGGTATTAAAGGGATTAATATTATTATTATTATTAATAGGTTAGGTACCTAGCTAAGTACTTAGCATAGGATCGTTAGTATAGTTACTAGCTATTTCGCTATTATCCTTATTAATAAGAAACTTATAAATAACGTTATTATTAAGCAGGCTAGTAATAGCTATCTACTAACTACTACCCCCTGCTATAATATCGCTATTACTATCTTATACTAAAAGTTAGGTAGTAAAAGGAAGTTTTAGATATTAGCTATATTTATAAGGGGAAGTAGGGTTACTAGTAAGCTCTAGGCCCTTAATAAGGGATATAAGTACTTATTTCGCTTATATATAGTACTTTAGCGCTAACCTATACTATAGATCCACCCCCTCGAAGTAGCGAAGTCACCCTTAATTATTTACCCTCTAATTATTTTTGGTAAACTATCACGCCCTTAGTCCTGAGATAAATACATTTTGTTACAGCTACTCCATATCTCCAACTTCCAACTTCACGAGGCATTGTACTAGTCTAGCGCCAGAACCGAGACCCAGTGTGCCAGCAACTCGTGATGGCCCTAGAAAGAGCAAAACCTGGAAACTTCGGCTCACCTGAAGGGAGACGGGAGCATGCATGTT
The DNA here is from genome assembly GCA_036785755.1 of Colletotrichum ledebouriae. Lineage (NCBI taxonomy): Eukaryota > Fungi > Ascomycota > Sordariomycetes > Glomerellales > Glomerellaceae > Colletotrichum > Colletotrichum ledebouriae. The sequence goes on from JAVHLU010002214.1 coordinate 8,070, forward strand.
CATCGCCATTTGACTCTTCCGCAGAATATTCAGCGGCCGCGTCTCCCAAGTTACAAGTGTGCCTGATTGTTGTCGTCCGGTGTTGACGGCAACCGCGCTGCAGAGCTAAATCAGTTGCGGCAACCCTGTTGCCACTGCTGGTGGTGATGGTGGTGCAGTATGATCCCTCGCTGGCGACGTGAATGTGCGTCCCAAGTTGATGGAACTGGGCAGAAGAAAATGCAGAATTGTCAAGCTGAGTTAGTTTCTTGTGATTTTAGAGTTGTGGCCGTCTCACAGCCCAGGTGCACGAGTCGAGCAGAATTGATGGAATAGTTCTAGGCCCCGGACATGATACTGCGCAACGTTCTCTCACTGAAAAAAATATCTAGGTAGCACATGCAAGTCGTGGGTCGTAGAGTTTATGGGTTGCGCAGCATGTTTGCCTGGGAGCCTCAGCCGACGTCTTGCTCAGCCCAAGACGTCGGCTGAATTGATGACGGGTACCTGAACGTTCGTAATGCTCGACTACGTCATTCCCGAGAGTATGTCCGGCAACAGGGGCCGAGAGTTTGGGGGCAGAAAAATGTAATGAGAGCTCTCTGCAGTGCTCCAGGAGTTGCAATTCGCTGCTGCTTCTGCTGCTTCTGCTGCTGCTGCTGCTGCTGCTGCGATATGCCTGAGATAGTGCAACTGCTGAGAGACGAAACAAAGCGACAACTGACAATTGCGAAGCAGAAGAATGGGCTCTCGTGACTGTGATGCCGTTGCCCTTGAACAGCCTTACCTAAGTGAGTAACGATTTGTTCAAACGGCCGGTCTGGAGGGAGCTGATCACTCCTCCCTGGCGACACTGCACCTCACAAGCGATTGGCTGGGGGCTGGCTTCGAAAAGGGGTCCAGACTGGTCGACATTGAGACGATGATGCCAAATTTCCCAACCTACGTGGGCCTTATGACGTCGTCCGAATGCGGACCCACCTCCCAAATAAAGCTCGCTGAGGTTTAGGGAAGGTACCTTTTGGGTCTTCTCCAACTGCTGCTGTCTGTAACACTGCGAATGCTGCCAAAACATCTGCGAACTCAACGCAGAACACGCAACCTGTAAATGTGAGAATGGAACATGGTTATACGGTGAGCAATTTTTAAGTGTCCCGTTCTTTCTTCACTGGCGCGGTGTGTGTGTGTGTGTATGTGTGTGTGTGTGTGTGTGTGTGTGTGTGTGTGTGTGTGTGTATGTGTGTGTATGTGTGTGTATGTGTGTGGCGTGCCCTGCTTTCCTTCACACCTCTCCTCTCGTTCTGCCTTGCTTGGTCTGGGGCTTGCCCTGTCCAGTGTCCCCTGCCTTTCTCAGTTGGGGCTAATCCGCCTTGCTTTCAGAGTCGCCAATGCCGGTCAAGTTCCTGCAAGTCCGTTTGGCAGCTGTCTGCCATCAAATGGCGCCTGCGCTACTCGGATTCGGTCAGTCGCTGGTGGACACACAAAAATTTTGCTTTTGACGCGCATCTCACCGATTCAAACGGGCCAATCTGTTGCATCTGTCATCGTATCGCCGCGTCTACCAACTTCATACACGGTAAAACACAAAGCGAACGAAACGACTGCACCCAATACACAATGGCAGAAAAAGGTACAGTGGCGCAACTTGTTCGCGACATTCGACAGGTCCAGACGCCCAGCTTTTGCGCCATGCTTTCCCTCATGGAGGGCGCACAACCGAGATTCCAGCCACTCAGAGCTCACGAAGCTGACCCGGTCAAAGGAGGTGCCCCCGTTCTATGACGATATGGATGCGACCGTGCCCTGTGATAATCCTGCGCGCGCGTGTACAGTCAGTAAGAGACACGGTATGCGCCGGCAGAGGATTCTCATTCCCACCGCCACCTGCTCACGTCTGACACAGGTCTGAGGTCAGGGTCCCCGCCAGCTAACCCCAAGACGCCGATCGTTCCCGTCTAGGACGACACACGACCTCATCGGACATCACACCCTCTGTTTAGCCCCTTCCTCTCCACTTGCGCTCTGTCCAGAGGGTGCCGTTTGCTCTGCGGTGCTGACAAGTAGCTGCGAATAGTATACAATTCCATTCAGATCAAGCATTCTCTGGGTGCTTCTCAGGGCAACTCTGTGACTTGCAGCGGACTATCAGGTACCCTTGGGCCTTGTAGACCTAGTAATTGGGCTGAGGTGGCTATCTGGGGTTAGCTACGAGCATGAACGTAAGCGCAAGCGGGAACCTCGTCGCCACTATCTGTATCTCTGCCGGTACGGACTAGTTAGAGCTCATTCAACCACCTTTCTTATATGCGCAGCTACTTACAACAACCACGTCGCACACCAAACCATCTCTGAGAACACGAGGAGAAAGTAATCAAATGTTGCGGTCTGACTGGGAATGCTACATACAAGCTGAAGTACCAAAAGCTAGATTCAACAATCCACATACACTTCAGAAAGGACAGGATATGCGCACACAACATCCGTACCCCAGAAGATAAACCACGCCAGCCAGCTATCGCGAGAACCACTATTGCGGCCACGACACCACCACCTCACGCCCTTTTTTTTTTTTTTTTTTCTTTTCCTCCCCCCTTTCCAGACACACCCTGAGGATCCCTTTCCTCCCCTGCCGCCGCCAGGGGGACCCCCTTTCCCTTTCCCTTACTCTTTCCTTCCCTCCTCCCAGTAACAGGCCGAAAAAAGGGACCCCTTTTTTTTTTTTTTCTCTCAGGTACTCGACCTGCTCGCCTTGTCTCCCACACACACACACCCCCCGGATTCGCCAGCTCCTCCTTTCTCGTGTCTTTCTTGTTCCTCAATTTCCCCACTGTCCATCTGGCCCGGCTTCCTTGACTTGGACTTGGTCACTCTCTGCCCTTTGGTCTCTGGTTCACTTCAACCCGAATTCCCTCTGAGCGCCTGAAGTCGATGTCAACTGACTTGACTGGCCCTCCTCAAGTCGTTTTTGTTTCCCATTCAACTGAATCTCGGGACGCCGAACGCCACCACCCTGTCCCATCCTTTTTCCCTGTGTTCCTCTGTCTCCTCTTCTGGGGCTCCTTGTCAGCTCAGCCCAGTCAAGTCAAGTCATATTCATCCAAGAACCCCGTCCCGTGTCCCCAAGGACGCGCTCGCGCTCGCTGTCTTCTCACAGTAGGACTCAGTCAATAATTAGAGGCGCAAAGACCAGCCAGCCTCTATTTGTACGTCTGCAAGCCTACTTGTTCTACTTTACCTTCCGCCGGCACTCTGCTGCTCTTCCCTACCGGGTTCAGATCGCCACTTGTGCAGTCACGTCAGAACCCCCCCGCAACCTTCTTTTCTCTCTAAAAGGCCCCCACTGCCTTCCCTTTTCCTTCAAAGAGCCTCCTTTGTACACCCTCCCTCCCTTTCCTCCGATTTGTCTGAACCCTATCCTACGTTGCCTACTTTAACCGTCCCCTCAACCGCCATACCGCAATGGCGCTATAATCGATCCAAGGCCTGATCACTTGGCCGACGGCGGAAACATAATTCAGCGCATCCGTGGCTCACATCAAAGCACCTCCTGCCCGCTCTCGACTATCCTGCTTCCATCAATCTCTTCCCTCCCATCTACACTAACCATGTTCGACAAGAGGGGAACTGACGGCTCAACATCCGTCCACTACACCATGAAGACTCCCCATTCCGCACCCAGGCCGTCGCCTGGCCCACGCCAGACACACACACTCTCCCACTCACAGTCCAAGCTGTCGGTCTCAGCTGCCGCAAAAAGTCCAAAGCCTACGACGCCAGCAGCATCTCCCAGGGTGCCTTATTCCGTCGGACACCCTTTGCCGCCACTGAAGCTGTCGCCAGCCCGATCAGCTGAGCGAGCAGCGAGCCCCAACTACTTTGGCCTCGTAGTCGAACAATCAGTTGACCCCAGAGATTCCTCGGTGATGCCACGAGACAACTGGAGCTCCCCGACGTCTTCCGTCAAATCTTTCGCTGCCGCCATACCAAAGCAGGTTTCCATCGATGCTAACCCCGACTATGAGGCCTTCAAGCGACAGGCGGACCTGAATCGCGGCAAAGGTTTCAGCCTCTCCTCGTCACATTTTCCTCAAGCACCCCCAAATCCCACAACGCTTCGCCCTCGCCCCCCTAGATGGAATACCCACACAAGCGGTTCCGCCTCGGACTATTCAATCCCGCGAGTAACCAAGGAGGAGCCCGTTGAGCAGGGAACCAGTCATGATTCGGCGTACGTCTCGGCGGATTCGAAGCGCAGCTCCGAGGCGTCGATCAACCCGCCGCCAGTCTTCAGCTTGAACCTGCCGAGATTTGAGTCCCCGAAGCCAACGGAGTCACCATTTGACCGTAGAACAACTGTTTCCAAAGTCGAAGACCGCCACCCGAGGATGTCAATATCTGAAAACAAGGTTGACCCGCCGTCGCCACGTAGTAATGGGTCGAATCAGCCAAGAGCAGAAACGTTGCCACCAACCATGGAGAGCGGCCCTTCGTTGATTTCACCTGCGCGGCTCAAGGACTTGATCGATACTGACAGCTCTGGGAACGACTTGTTGCTTCTGGATCTGCGAGTGTCGCAGCAGTACGCCCAGGCGAGGATCGAGGGTGCTCTCAACCTGTGCATCCCGACGACCCTTTTGAAGCGCGCCACATTCAACCTGACCAAGCTGCAGCAGACTTTCCAAAATGCCACCAACGAAGTACGATTCTCAAAGTGGAAGTCGACCAAGAACCTGGTTGTCTACGACGCGTACTCGTCGGAGAAGCGTGATGCTGTATCTTGCATGAACATGATTAAGAAGTTCACAAACGAGGGGTACACTGGCGGCACTTACATCCTTCGGGGAGGCTTCAACGCGTTTGCCGATGCATACCCTGACCTTGTGGACGAGGGGTTTGGTGCGAGTGGCATGTCTTCATCCTCGGCCAATGAGGGTGGCAACCGGCCCGGCATCGCACCTGTCATCGGAGGTGTGATGTTGCCAATGGCCAGCAACAACCCCAACCCTTTCTTTTCCAACATTCGCCAGAATATGGATCTTGCGGACGGAGTCGGTCAACTCGACATCGCTCGCCCCAATGGACTGGAATCGCCTACATTGCCTCGATGGCTTCGAGACGCATCCAAGCCCAGCGATCACGGCAAACAAGTGTCGGATAAATTCTTGGATATTGAAAGAGAGGAGCAATCTCGGATGAAAGCAGCTTACTCCATGTTCGGAAACGAGAAGGACAAGAACGCACCTCAACTTTGCGGAATCGAAAAGGGCGGCAAGAACCGCTACAAGGACATTCTACCGTTTGAGCACGCTCGCGTGAAACTCCAAAAGCCCGACGGCGCTTGCGACTACGTCAACGCCAGCCACATCAAGGCTTCCAGGAGTAATAAAAGATACATTGCGACCCAGGGCCCGCTCCCGGCGACATTTGACGTAAGCATTCTCCCCTTAGGTCAGCTAGTTGAAGTCAACTTATATTCTGCAGGACTTCTGGTCTGTCATTTGGGAACAAGATGTTCGCGTTATTGTTATGTTGACGGCTGAGTCGGAAGGTGGTCAACTTAAGTGCCACCCGTACTGGCAGGGAAGGGAGTTTGGCCTAATCAAACTAAAATTGCTCTCCGAGAAGAAGGTGTCGCTCAATATCGATAAGCATCGCAACTACCAGGGATCCGCTGCTCCTTCAGCCGTCGCGGCTGCTGCGGCCGCGGAAGCAGGACGTCGACGTGCTAATACCACGGTAACTGGACTTGCTGCTGCCGCGTCGCCGGCCCCGCCACAGGGCGAGACTCCTCACGTCATCGTGAGAAAGTTTGCTCTGTCACACTCGGCGCACCCTTTCGCACCCATGCGCGAGATCACTCACTTACATTATCCGTCGTGGCCTGATTTCGGGGCTCCTGCGCAGCCCTCTCATCTGCTCGGTCTGGTGAGGCTAGCAAATTCAATGCAAAGTTCAGCCTGGCCCGTTGATACTATGGCTGCTGTGCGGTCTTCCCCAGACCCAGAGTCGGCCGATGAGCCGGAGATGAACCCAAGCCCCAGACCAATGCTGGTTCACTGCTCAGCAGGATGTGGACGGACAGGCACCTTCTGCACTGTGGATACCGTCATCGACTTGCTTAAGCGACAGCGGCAGGCGAAGACCAACTCAAGACCGGTGCGGAAGAGGGATTCCGATGGTGATATCAAGATGAGTGGCTCATCCGAAGAGAACTCTCCGCGTGAGAAGACGTTCGATTTCAATCCCGGTAGCCGTCGGCCCAGCGCCGATGTGTGCCGTGGCTCACTGGACAGAACTCCCCTGGACACCAACTGGCTGAATGACGATAGCGACACCCTTGATCTGATCCAAAAGACCGTAGAGGATTTCCGGCAGCAGCGACTGAGCATGGTTCAAAGTTTGCGACAATATGTTTTGTGCTACGAGACGATTGTCGAATATGTGTGGAGACAGCACGAAGAGACGAAAATGGGAAGAGTTCGCAGCGAAACCTTGCAGCTCAGAGGAGACATTTAATGAGAGATCAACTAGAGACAATTCGGTTAGGAAAACGGAAGGACTCGTGCGGAATCGTAATGCGATACCCCTGGATGGCGGAAGGTGCCAGCATCAGCGAGTAATGGGAGCATCTTTGCATTGCTTTTATTTCACGGCAACAGGACAATACGGACATGATAGCCCGGGGATTGGGCCCAGGGCATGAGGAACGGCGTTTGGGCATTCGAACCACATACCTTACGACGCATAGGTTTAGTTTCCATGTGCCTTTTTGGCACCGGCGTGTTTGGATTCGACCACGGTCGGTCCTTGGAATTGTATACTAGAGAGGTGTGCCCGAATATGAGCATGCAGCAGTGGAGCAGCTGCCCTATTGATGTGTTGAAGCTTTGGGCACATGGTGATGTGAGAGAACATTTGATGCATTAACATCTATATAAAACCGGTTAGGATCTTACAGTCGCATTACTTCGTGGCTGTTGATAGTCTTCTCTTCTGCGAGATTCCGACGCGTCCGACACTGGCTTACTGAGGAATTCTAGAAAACAGCATGAAAGAGATGACTTGCTCCGCCCTCCACCAGACAATCGCCACAGTGTACCGGCCAAGGCAATGGTCCTCCCGGTGGTGGTCACTTCCACGGAACGCAGTATTGACGACATGTCCTGCTCGCCTCATCAGAAGTCGCATGCAGTTTTCCTATTCCGTCTCTGTCCGTTATCCCCGTCCGCCACTGACACGGCTGAACACATTGCGGATGGCGGCGGCGGGGGCTTTGATTTGAGTTGTCGGTTCTCCCACTCCCGCGGCATCGCAGTTGATCGAAGAACTGAACGACCCTTGCTGAAGGACTCGCCTCCACAAATCGTAGGGTATCATATCTTCTCGTCTGGGCCAGGGGGGTTAATGCTGAAAATGTCATTCTTATAAGACCTACTGACGATATAAAAGGGTGGCTGAAAAAGAAGAGTCATTGCTCGTGACCCCGAATACGTCAAGTGTGGATTCTCATCTCATATCTCGAGACCTCGATCGCGATTGTCTTGCTCGGATTTGAGATGCCGTTGACTGGAGACATTGACGTATACGGGACGGGATGTACCATTTTTTCCTTTCTTTAGTTTTTTTTTCTTGTTCTTTTTGGGCAGCTGCCGAAAGCCTCTTTCTCGTCCCATTATGCCTTTCATGCTGACTGGACACCTTACTAACGAGCACCCTTTTATTCTTATGCTTGTGGAGATCGTAAATCTGTTGTTTGTTCGTACATTCTTGCGGCGCCATATGTGCATCGTGTTGACCATTCGAGGGCCTGTGAATAGGAGAGTTCTGGTTAATGTTGCTTAGGTAGAAGACGACTGGTGCGCTTTTATTTCTTATTTGTATGAAGTAATATAGTTCTTGTGAGTTGCTTGTGAGCACGTAGCAGGTCAACATGGATCTCAAGTGTGTGAATCCTCGGGAGCCGTATGGATATCCGGTGGAGGTGACTGTGAGAAAGCAACAATGTCAGCAGCCCTTCACTCTCAATAGGAACTGCCTGCTCAGACCTCTGCAGGTTCAGAATTGGTGAGCATCCAGGTTTTCTGACCCAAAGACTCGAATGAACTTTTGGTGTCCGCATTTTCCATCATTGTCTGTTGTTGAGTCGGTATGTCTGAGTACTCATCAAGTTCACCATCCAACTACCGGGCGCCGCAACGGCTTGCTAAAGTTCTCCAACCATCTTCCAAGCTACCGATGCTGTTCTCCCGGATATCTCCTCATAGCTTACACTGCGGCGGACTGAACTGGGTGATAGAATAGTCGGGGACATTCAGAACTGGAGTCATGATGTAATTAACCTGTTTCCCTCGAAATCTGAACTCGTCGCCGTGGTTCGACTAAGGCCATCAAAACCCCCGAGTTATGAAGAAGAAAGCTGTGGCGCAGGACCTATTTGAGAGCGTCGCGCTGCTATCACTTGAGACCGCTTGAATGTAGACCTGAGAATGGTAGGAGATCTTCATAACACGGTGGTCTACGGCTTCCTTGAAGCTAAGTCAATGAACATTAATAACACCCAACTCAGCCCATCAAGCGCTACTACATGTGCAATGAACGCTGCACCATACTCTTCGTTTCACTTCAGCCCAGCGTTGGTCATATTTCCTCTCCTCGCAATTGCAGTTCAACAATCAACGAGCCAAAAGCTCTCTTATGTATAGTCTTTCCTGATCTAGAAACGGCATCTCAAGCATTCGAAATATCACAGAATGACGCGTTGGACTCGCAGATTATGATTAAGGAGGAGTCAGCTTGGCCTAGAGAAGTGTAGCAGTTGGGTAGCCACATCATCCTTATATGATTTAAGCTGCCGATGTAATGGTGACTGGAGAGACTTGATCAATGTAGAAATTTGCAACTCTGAAACCTGCAAATTCGGCTTGGGAGAATTACATGTGAATACATGGGCATTCATGAACGGCGAGTTTCAGCATCCATGATGTTCAACCCTGACTTCGTATTGAAATTGCGATGAATCGTCTCGAAATTCATGCAGTCGTTCTTTAAGGGGCATTTCTGGCACTGCCGTCCGTCTCCGTCCTCCGCTGTACACGTTGAGTAGATCAGAACTTGCCAGGCATGAAGACCTAGATGTTATACTTAAGCTGGGCATACGGTGAAGAATGGGCAAACCACCACGTAAGCGTGTGCCCTCCAGAGTAACGCAACAGTGAAGAGCTAACCAGACGGATAAGAATCCATGCGTTGGTGCCAACTCTCAAAAGAGCGGTGAGTCTCCCCAGAGCCAGACACTTTGCCAGAAGAAACCTAGTCGGAAAGAGAGATGGGTGTTGAAGGGCGCGCATTCATGTAGCAGAGTTCTTGGATGGACGTGGACTGCTCGTTGTTTAATGTTAGATCTGAGTCTTTTCGGCGGAAATAGGCCAGCAAAACATTGATATGGTACTCTGGAGTATACTCAACCAATTTTGATTGAATCCAACGTACTTCAAGAACATGCACGATATTTTCAGCCACGCTCCAATTACATGTTCTGGGTAGGACATTATCTGATATGAGGTATTCACCGTTAGTTGGGTGGCATGCAAGTTATCACGCAGTGTTTACATCTTTGTCGCGTACGTCGCCTCTATTCGGGTACAATTGTTATGCTGGGGCCTGGTGTGATAACCACGCCCAGAACAATCCTCCCAATTGTGGCTTGAGGTGAGATTGCAATAGGTGAACCTTGCGACGTATCTGTCTGTACCCTCAGCCATTGTCAAAAAAGGGTGTGTAAGGGAAGGAGTCAGAAAACAACAAGACTATAAAAGTGAAAAAAAAAAAAGCAAAAGCTCGAGGCCACGGATCGAACCGTGACCCTACGAAATCTTGTGGGAGGCTTTGATGACGATTTCATACCAAGTTCATACTAACGGACCAGGGCGTTATACCTCCAGACCATGTGGTCTTTCATCGGGCTTGGCTGGAAGAGTTGGGATTGAATCCGACTATAAGGGAATCTGATGGGGAGGAAGGAGCATGCGTGCCGGGCTTGGGTGCCCTCAGGAGGTTGCTCTTGCCTTCATTGCGGGCTGGAGAGTCACCCGACGTGCGCCTGTCCGAATGCTACCCTACAGCCCGCCAATCGCAAGGACGTCCTTGGAAAAGACAGCGGCACCGCAATCGGCCAGCGGTAAACGATTGACAGAAGGGATGCGAGTTCGTTGGCGTTTATATGGTTTGGTGCAGATATTATGGGAATATCACATTCAGCCTGGCTTACATGCATCATGGGATTCCGGAAGCAGCCTGACATACAGGTAAATAACTTCATATCGGATTCTTTTTAAACTACGAGGAATGAAAACTGCTTTATATCACTATATCACTAATCGTCCAAATACGTGGAAGGGTAAGTCATCGTGGCTGATTCCATTTTCCATGTAGTCGTACATATTAGCCGTACAAGCGGCCACTGCATAATTGTGGGCGCTGATTCCGCCCCGGCCATTCCCAACTCCCGCCAAACCAAAAAGAAGCCGTCGTTGCTGCTGCCGCCCTTGTACCCCTTCCGCTCTTACCCCACTTTAGATTCGCTCACTTCCAGAGCTTGCCGAGGGACACCTCCTTGTCGTCATGCTTGTTGAGGATCTTGGCGGTAGCGAGCTCGAAGTCTTCTTGGGTGACGTGGACTCTGCGCTCGCGGAGGGCGTACATGCCGGCCTCTGTGCAGACACCCTTCAACTCGGCACCGGAGCAACCGTTCATCTTCTCGGCAATCTTGGTAAGGTTGATGCCTCTCGTCAGGTTCATCTTGCGGCTGTGAATGCGGAGAATGTCGGCACGGGCCTCGACGGATGGCGGGGGGAACTCGATCTTTCGGTCAATACGTCCGGGACGCAGCAGTGCGGGGTCGAGAATATCGAGACGGTTCGTAGCCATAATGACCTTGATGTTCTTGGTAGGCTCGAAACCGTCAAGCTGGTTGAGCAGCTCCAACATGGTGCGCTGGACTTCGGAATCACCTCCTGAGGAGCCTTCGACACGGGAGGAACCGATAGAATCGATTTCATCCATGAAGATAATGGAGGGGGCATGCTCGCGGGCCATGACGAACAGCTCACGAACCATACGACTACCCTCTCCAATATACTTCTGCACCAATTCGGAACCGGAAACACGGATAAACTTGCAGTCGGTGTGATGGGCAACGGCTCTTGCGAGCAGGGTCTTGCCAGTACCAGGGGGGCCGTAGAGAAGGACACCCTTTGGTTGGGCGATACCGAGAGACTCGAAGAGCTCTGGGTGCTTGAGACCAAGCTCGATGACCTCCTTGATTTCCTTAATCTGCTGATCCAGACCACCAATCATGTCGTATGTGCTGTCAGGGACCTTCTCGACCATCATTAGGGAGACGAGGGGGTCGACGGATGAGGGAAGCATCTTTTCGAGCTTGTAGCTGTCGGACAGCAGGGTTACCCGTTTGCCGACGGTAAGCTTTGTAATGTCGACACTGTCGGAGACGTCGACGACTGAAGCAAGTGGTTAGAAATGCGTGACTGAGGGCGAGGGGCTTGCATGGCCAGACGTACCGTATTTGCCTTCCGGATGCACCTTGACCAGGACCTTCTTTGTGCTCATGACCTTGACAACCTCACCAACGTAGGAACCAGGCTGCTGCAGAAGACCCAGCTCTTCTCTCAACAGACGCACGCGGGAGTTGTAGTCATTTCTTTGGGCTTCGAGACGGCGGAGAACTGCTTGACCCTTTAGGATCTCGAGCTTCATTGCCTCGATCTTGTTCTGGTAGTAGCTGTCGAGCGCCATCGTGATGGATGCCCCGTGGGAGAATTGAGCCGGTCGGGTGTGTTTTCGATGGCTTGCGGGGTATTGAAGTATTCAATCGGGTTCGTGAAGGTGAGGTATGTAGCGGGCTAATTGACGTTCGCCGTGGTTTGGTTGTGGTGATGGAAGCTTGTCGTTGTGGAAGCTCGCAGATGGATCCGGAGTGACAGGGTCAGACGTCTGGTTGGCTCCGTCGGTCAGTGCCAGTCAGCCGCAGGCAAACCACCGTCGACGCGTTCGCCTGGTTGGGATCACGTGGGAGCTGCCTTCCAGAATTGTCAAGCTCGCGGGGGCTTAGTCAGGGGCCAGCCCACCAAGTTCCATACCACCATAACATCGGAAGGAGGGATCATCCGATGGCCGATTTCTGGAAGGCAGTTCCAATCCGGTCAGGTCCACGCAGGGTTAGAAAAAATACTACTAGTATTTAGTATTAGTACTAGTATAGTATAGTAATTCTAGTATAAGTCCACTCTCTAAAATACTAGTCTAGTATTAGTATACTCTATACTATACTAGTCTAGTAT
>JAVHLU010002215.1:0-20403 GCA_036785755.1 Colletotrichum ledebouriae
GGAAATTATTACTATTTTTAAAGAGTTTAAGCTAATTTTTAATAAAATCCTAGAGATTATAATCTATAATAAAGTTACCCCTAAGCTTAATAAGATCTATAAAGTAATTATAAGTATAGGGTATATAGTAAGATATAATAGTTATAGTATTAATTATTAATATTATATTTATAAACCTAAGAAAAGCATATTAAAGAAGGAAGTACCTAGGAGGAAGTATAAGTTAGTATATTAGAAAGGTATTAAAGTTATTATAGCTATAGATACTACTTTCTCTTATTATAATTATAAACCTATATTAATAACGCCCGTATTACTAATAGAAGATAATAATATAATATATAAGATAAAAGATAAGAAGATTTAACTTATTAATAACGCTATATTAGATAGTTTAACCCTAAATAGAGACCTAGAGTAGAGGTTAAAAGTATAAGTAAAAGCTAAGAAAAATATAATCCTAGATCCTAGCACCCTATTTATAAGCTTTGTTATATTAAAGCTTTTAACTATTAAGTAAGGAATAAGGCTTATAAGAGCTTAATAAGAAGCTATCCTAAAGATTATTAATTATCTATAGCTTAAAGAAAAGAAGCTCCTTTTAGCTATTCTTATTATAAAAGAGAAGGTTTTAGCTTAGGAATTTAAGTATTATAGCTCTATATACCCTTTTATTACTCCTCTATAGATAATTTAAATAGTATTATATAAGGTATAATAAGTAAAAGGAATCCTAATATTAAGAGGACTAGAGTAAGATATTATTATAATTCTAAAGGATAGACTAAAAAATAGAATCCTTAAGCAAAGTTATATAGCCTATTATAATCTATTCTTCTTTATATAAAAGAAAGATAATAAGATAAGGCTTATTAACCTAGCGACTAAGATAAATATAGTTATAATATAAGATATAGTACTACCCCCTTTAGTAGATAATATTTTAAAAGACTTCGCTATATATTAACTATTATTATTACTAGACCTCTTCTTAGGATATAACTAAGTCCTATTAGACCCTATAAGTAGAGACTTAATAATATTCGCATTACCTATTAGATTACTATAAATATATATATTACCTTAAGGAGTAATAAACTTAATCGCTTAGTTTATATAGGTTATAATTAGAATTATATATAACCTTATCCCTAGCTACTATAAAGCCTTTTTTAATAATATTACTATTAAAGAACTAACTTCGTAATATAATAAAGAAGAGATTGAGTCTTATCTAGGGATTTATAGATTTATTTTAGAATACTTATAGAATATTAATAAGGTCCTAGTTAATTTAGAGCTAGTAGAGTATATAGTAGTAGTAGTTAAGTTATAATAAGCCTAGGAAGTAGTAATAATTATTAGCTATATTTATAATACTAATAGGTATTATTTAGAGGAAGCGAAGATAGTTAAGATCTATAAATAAGCTATAGCCTCTAGCTACTATATAGTGATTTTACCTGCTTAAGTGCAATAAACCTTCTAAGTCTGCGCCTCCTAATAATATGTAGCCTTCGGTCACGTGATCCCTAATAACCTCCTAAGTTACTAACTACCTTTCCTAACTATAGCTGCACTTATATATGCCTATAGCCTCACGATCTTTAACTTTATATTAATAATAACGTGGTTTTTAATTATTTAAACTATGAAACTATTGACTTTTCCTCTCGTATACTACCCGCGCTACTAATACTACCTCTATTACCGCTTCGTCCGCTAGTCCTCTTATTTAATCGGGTTAGCTAATATCTTTATAGCTATGCCGTCGTTAGCAACGCTCTCTCTATATCAAAGCAGTTAGCATAAGCTATACTTACTAATATTTAAGCCCTAAGGGGCCTAGGCTACCTCTACCTTAATAGTGCGGAGGACCTACTCGAAGAAGGGCTACTCTATAGGGTATATAATAACCTACCTAGCTTCTACTACTAAGTCTATTTATTTAGCTATAATATAATAGTAAGTATCCCCTCTAGGGGTATTAATAAGAGCCCTCTTAAGGGCTATACTAATAATACGCTCTCTATATCTAATAGAGTAGTTAAAAAGGAGTAGGTTTTATTAATTATATTAATACTAAACTCTCTAGTAAGCTCTTGCGTATTATTAGTATTAAAGGGTATACCTCGCGCGGGCTTAGCGTTTTTATATATAGGGTTTAGTACTAATATAATTAAGTGATAAAGAAGAGGGAGAGGTATAAGGCCTTACTTATAGTAATAGAGCTTCTTATACTTCTAGCTATAAGAACCTCTTAGGAAAGACCTCTTTAGTTAAGGAGTTACCTCTTATATAGTAGCGTTTACCTTTAGTACCTTACTAGAAGGTTTAGCGAGGGCGTTTCTAAGCCACGAGAGCCTTAGTAGCCCGTTTAGCCCCGATATAATTAGCCCTAGTATAGCGCGCGTCTAACTTTATATAGTAATATTTAGAGGGTTTACTTATAAGTAGTAGGAACGTATAGGGTTCCTATATTATTTTCCTTAACTAGTAGAGGGTATAGGTCAAAATACCTATATAGTATTTCCCGAATTATGCCTGCGAACTAGGTGAATTGGTTATAGTCTTTTTGCGAAGGGGCTGCGGCGTAATTCCGAACTCAATATAATATTCTAAAGGCTTTAAAGAGGATATATAACTATTTATATAGATAATACTTTATCCTAGAGATAGATACTTAGATATTAGTTATATAACTTAATAGAGTAGCTATAAACCTCTTAGGAGCCCTTATTATTTACTAGATTATATAGATTTAAATATTTAACTTTAAAGTATAATATATCTATAATACTTAAAATATAGTAGTAAATAGCTTATTCTAAAAACCCTAGGGACCTTCTAATACTATTAATAAGGAAGCTAAGAGGGAGATTAACTCTTAGATCGATTTATAGATCTTCTTTATAAATATAGAAGCTAGTTCCTTTTTTAATTAAGCTTAACGCTATAGTAATAAGTAATATATAGAGGAGGTCTTAGTAGGAAATATAGAGGTTATTAGTAATATAATAAATATCCTAGACGGGCTTTTTAATAATTTATAAACCTATTTAGTACGTTCTTAATAAATCGCTTACTATTTAATAATATAGAGACGCTCTCTAGGAATTTAACTAATAAGGTATTATAACTTTAAGACTAGAGCGTTAGATTATTATATTTAAAACTACTTACTTTTTACTAGACTAATAAATTAAAAGCTAATATTATAATAAGTTATTAATAATCCTAAGTAGTAAAAGAAGCTAATTATAAAGGCTTATAAAGAGAGTAATTATTAAGGTAAGTAAGCTATAGCTAGAAGACTATCTAATTGTTATATCTAGGCTAGTTTATATATAGAGATTAGTAAATCTCTAAAAAGTTACTCTAATTACTAAAAGAGGAGAGCTTAATATATAGATAATATAAGGACCTATAGCTCCCTAAAAGGACTACTCTTTACTAGGATCTTATTAGATATATAGATAGTAAGTAAGTAATACCTTATTAAGGTAAGGGATCTACTAATAGAATAGCTTAAAACCTACTAGCTTAAAAAAGTAACTTTAGCTAAAATTACTAAGTTTATCTAGGAAGAGATCGTTTATTACTATAGACTATATAGCAAACTCGTTATTAATAAAGGGCTAGAGAATAAGGATATTATTATTAAATTTAATATAAAATAAATATAAGGAGGAAATTAATATCTATATATAACCCGAGGGCTAATAGTATAGTTAAGACTAGTTATTAGCTAATTACTTATATATTATTAATATAAACTAGAGGATAGAGAGATATTAACCCTTAGATATACCTTCCTACTACCCTATTTATAAACTAATTAAGCGTTTATATTTTAACTAGCTTTAGCCCTTTCTACTTATTATATATGTTTAAGCTTATTACTCCTATTAAGACCCTAATATTAGCCTAGAGGGTTCTTAATTAGGATTTAGTAATAATAAAGGAAGAGGAGGTTTAAATATATCTATAAGCCTTCCTATAACTTAACAAGGATAGAAAATAAGCTAAAAAGATAATTAATAGTTAATATTAGAAGACTATAGAATACTATAATAATTAATATAAGAGGACTATAAGGAAGGAGAGGCTAGAGGTAAGTAATTTAATACTAGTATTTAAGATTAAGGGCTCTATTAATAAGTTATCTATTAAAAAGCTTAACTACTAATAGTAAGGCCCCTTCTATATCCTTTTATAAGCTCTAAACGCTCTATTATATTAATTAGTAATATTAGTAAGTAATAAGGTAACTAGAAAGACGTTTAATAGGAATTAATTTTATAAATTTATTTAAGCTCCTAAAAGGTATTAGGAACTAAGTAATTTAGATATTTATAGATCTAATTTAGAAAGAAAGCTAGTTTTTTTTTCCTAGTACTAGGAAATAAAGAGTATAATAATTATATACTTAAAGAAGAGGAGGAGGAACTTATAGTACCTAGGGAAAGTAATTAGGAGAAAGAGGAGGATTTATTATACTTAGTAGTATAATTAAAATAGTATTTAAAAAGCTTAGAGAAAGTAATTAAAGCTTTAAAAGCTAGATAATAACTAGTTATTAAGATTCCTAAGATAATAAAGAAGAAAGAGAAGGAGTATATTAAAATAAAGGATCTAGGGGATATATAAGGTTTCTTTTATTATAACTTATTTTAATTAATAAGTTATAAACCTATTCTTATTTTCCCTTCCTTTTATTTCTTAGTTTAAAAGTTTAAGATTCTAGGGATAATATTCCTAAACTTTAGGGATAAGAGTAAGAAATAGTATTAGTAACTCCCTATTTATTTAAAATATACCCCCTCGCTACTATTTAATATAATAATAGCTTAGATAACTTTAATATCTATTAGTAGTTATAATAGGGTTATTAAGCCTAGGAAAGTATAAGATCCTTAACCTCCTAGTAATAATACTAAAGCTACCCCTCCTAGCTAAATAAATATAAGATTAATAACCTAAAGATAAGAGAGAAGTAGAGAAAGGGAAAGAGGGTATTAAAATCGTAGTTATTAAGCCCCTTAGGGGGGATATTAGTAAACCCTTCTTACCCCCCCCTTTTTTTTCCTAAAGAAGATTATTACTAATATTATATTACTTACTACTAAAGAGAAAGAGAAGGATACTTATAAAAAGGGATTATATTAATCTTATACCTAGATATACTTTAACTTTAGCTTTATAGACCTATTTATATATTATTTACCTCGATTTCTTATTAAAACTTAACTAGCTTCTTATTCTCTTTTTCTTTTTACCCCCCCCCTATATACTATATAAATATATCTAGAAACCCTATTTTCCTACTCTAACTTATAATATAAAGCCTTAAGTAGTTTATAATTTCTATAAGGCTAAACTCTAGAGGTAGCTTTATTATAAAAGGGTAATAAGAGTATATAAACCTAGCTTTAGGGTAATATTCCTAGGCCTATTAATAGTATTTATTATAAAGGAGCGAGAAGTCGAACTTAGCTATAGCTATAATTATAATATTTATTAGAATTCAGGACTATAGGATCTCCTTAATACTATTAAATTCTCTACTCCTCCTTACCTTATTATTATATTTAATTCTATACTTATAGCGCTTATAGATACTTAGATTATTATATAAGTAATACTCTTAAGTTTTATAGAAAGAGTAATTAGTATAAGGAGTACCTAGTATAGAGATATACTTAAAGTATAGTTTATAGATATAAACGCTAGATATAGGGTTCCTAGTAGTATAAGCCTGCTCTTTATAATAAATATAGAGTATTATATTATAACTACCTTAGGATTAAATGAATTAACTATATATAGCTACTACGCGCTAAAAGACCTTTATCTCTTATAAGCTAGTAAGGAAAGTAACAGAGGTATAAATAAAGACTTAATAGTAGAATTCTCTAGACCCCTTAGTTACTCTAAATATTTATTTAAGGCCTCTGGCTACTGCATAGTGATTTTACCTGCTTAAGTGCAATAGACCTTCTAACTCCGCGCCTCCTAATAATACATAGCCTTCGGTCACGTAATCCTCTCTTAACTATAGCTGCACTTATATATACCTATAGCCTCACGATCTTTAACTTTATATTAATAATAACGTGGTTTTTAATTATTTAATAGACTACGAAACTATTAACTTTTCCTCTCGCGCACTACCCGCGCTGCTAATACTACCTCTATTACTACTTCATCCGCTAGCTATACTATCGTTAGTAACGCTCTCTCTATTTAGCGCAAGCTATACTCACTAACGTTTAAGCCCTAATAGGCCTAGGCCGCCTAGGCTACCTCTACCTTAGTAATATAGAGGACCTGCTCGAAGAAGGGCTACTCTATAGAGTATATAACGACCTACTAAACTTCTACTACTAAGTTTACTTACTTAGCTTTAATACTATTATACCTTATAGAGTCCCCTATAGGGGTATTAAGGTAAGCCCTCTTAAGGGTTATACTAATAATATACTCTCTATATATAGCGGAGTAGTTAATAAAGGAGCGGGTTTTATTAATTATATTAAGGCTAAACTCTCTAGTAACCCCCTCTATATTATTTATACTAAAGGGCGTGCCTCGCTTAGGCTTAGCGTATTTATATATAAAGTCTAGTGCTAATATAATTAAGGATTTATTCTAGGTTATAGGGATAAGGATAAGGAAGAGGGAGAGATATAAAGCCCTACTTATAGAGCTTCTTATACTTCTAGCTATAAGAACCTCTTAGGAAAGACCTCTTTAGTTAAGGAGTTACCTCTTATATAGTAGCGTTTATAATACCTTGCTAGAAGGTTAACCTTTTAGGTTAAGGAGTTATCTTATATAGTAGCTTTTACCTTACTAGAAGGTTTAGCAAGGGCGTTACTATAAGAGCCTTAGTAGCCTATTTAGCTCTAATATAATTAGCCCTAGTATAACGCGCGTCTAACTGGATACGAGGGTTTACTTACGAGTAGTAAGAATATATAGGGTTCCTATATTATTTTCTTTAACTAGTAGAGGGTATAGGTTAAAATACCTACATAATATTTCCCGAATTATGCCTACGAAGTAGGTGAATTTATTTTAGTCTTTTTGCGAAGGGGCTGCGGCGTAATTCCGAGCTTAATATTTATTTAAAGTCCTATTTACTAAGATAAGCCTTCTAGAAAGCTAGCTTTATTACCTTAGTAGTCTTATTAGAGAATATCTATAATATAAAAGCTACCTCTAAGTATTTATTACTAGGGATATTAAGTTAAAGCTAAAAAAGGCTTATAGCTACCTAAGAATTATAATTATTAGCTAGAGGGTATAAGGTTATTAAAAAGAAGGGAAAGAATACTTAAAATTAGTTATTAGAGTATTAAATAAAAAAAGATATATTATTTTTCTTTATTTTAAGTATAGGGATATTAGGACTAAGGACCTAAAGGGTTATTACGAATAGGAGATAATAAGAGCGAGGTTAATTAGTATTTTTAATACTTAAGATAAGAAAGTTATAATTAGCTATAATAAGAAGATATAATTTATAAATATAAAAAAGAAAGTATAAAGGGGTTAAATAAAGATTAAAATAGCTACCTAAAAGTAGTTATTATAGGAGGAGAAGTTAATAATAGAGGATAGAGGAGGATATTCATTTAATTTATAACTAGGCTACTCGTTTTAATAGCTACTACTAACTATTATTTCCTTTATTCTTTCCCTATATATAACTACCCTAATTTATTATTCTATTTATTATAGGTTTTTTATTCTAAGTTCGTTTTATTTTATTAAAGCTAAGGAGGGTAAGGGAGGAGAGTTAATTATTCCTTCTTTAAGCTACTAATAAATTACTACGTTATTAAAGTAATTAGTAGATATAGAAATATACTCCTTACCCCTTAAGCCCTCTAGTTTCTCTCTCCCCTAAATATATATTATTTACTTTTAAACTTAATTTATCTACTAATTATATAATATTAATTACTATATTATAGCTCCTTCTTTTCTTGAAATATTACTTCTATTTAGCTCTTTAGTTTATAAATTACTTATACGTTCCCCTTATTAACTTTCCTCCTAATATATTATAATAAGAAAAGTTATTTTTTATAATAATAAAGCATTAGATATATAGATCTAGGAGTTAAGATCCTTAAGCCTTCCTATCCTTAAAATTAGACTTTTTATAAAGCTTATATTTAATAAACTAAGTATAAGTAGGTTTTAGGTATAGGGATAAAATAATAGAGATATCCTAGGCTTTAGACCTCCTAATAAGCTTAGTTACTAGCCTTAGTTAATAAAATATAATATATACCCTCTACTTAGGATAGATAATATCCCTAATTAGATAGACCCTTTTAATATAATATTAAAATATATCCTTATTAAGCATTAGAATAAGACCTTAGAAGTAATAAAGAAGATAATTTACCCTTTATACTTATAATAAGTTATAGCTAGTATATTTAATACTATTAGTATACTTAAAATAGTAACTCTAATATATACTAAGGATATCTTAGTAGTTATTTATTACATTACGAGGCTTACTAAGCCTAGCTAACTACTCTATTATAAAATAATTAGAGGTATAGAAAACGATTTTAAAGATAGAGATATAAGGGATATTATAATTACTAGAATTAAAGCTAAATCCCCTAATATACTTCTTATTTATCTATAAGTACCTAAGTCTACTAAGGTAGTTATTATAAGTCTATTAATTAACTTATAAGATAGGAGAAACTAGTTTTATAATAATTAGTAGTTAAGGAGAGGAGCTAAAAGATAACTATAGACTCTAATATTTATAACTAGGAGCTTTCTATTAAGATATAAAGCTAAGGAAGTTTTAATAAGATAACTAAACCTAGTAGAACTTCGATATATAGACCCTCTATTATAAGCCTCTAGTTTTTACTTTATTAATTAGCTTAGGTTCTTTATATAAATCAGAAGCCTAGTATCTCTAAAATAGCTTATTAAGATAATATATTAAGCTTAGATTAATTATTATTAAAAGCCTTTACTAATAAAATACCTCCTAAAGGATACTAGACCTAACTAAGAGTAAATAGAATTCTATATAATTAATATTTTAAATTAAGAAATAAAGATATTAGAAAAAGGATAGCTTAAGAAGATATTAAATATTAGATAGCTAAGTATACCCCTTAATTTATAAACCTAGAGGTTTCCTCTCTAAATTAGATAGATATTAACTTACTAATACCTAAAGATACTAATTTATAGACTAATTTAATAGTTTTTATTAATTTAGAAGAGTTAGATAGAGAGGAAGGATTATTAAAAGAACTAAATATTTAGAATATAAAAAAAAAAGGAATAACTATAAGAAATAGAAGAGGGATTATAACTTATAATAACTAGCTAACTTTATAAAGTATCTTAACTACCCTAGGTCTATAAAACTATCTATATTACCCTACTTAGCCCCTACTATACTAAGAGATATTATATTTAGCCCTATTAATACCTTAGTGGGATTTAATATTATAAGACCTAAAGGGAACCCTATACTAAATAAAGATAAGCCTATACTAGTAGTCCTAAAGTATATATAATAGAACTAAGAATCTATAAATTACTTAATAACTTAGTATAGAAGAGGGTTATTTATTACGACTTTAGCTTAAATAGAATATTTATTAGACTTTTATAATATATAATCGAAGCTAATAAGATAAGAGGAGTTAGATAATTTAGAGGTTATAGCCCTTTTTATATTTATAATTAAGGGCTACCCTTATAATATCTATACTCTAATCTATAAATTAGCTTAGTAACTTAGGAAAGAAATTAATAAGGCTTTTATAAAGCTTAAAAAAATAGAGGTAAAGAATCTTTAGGATATTACTAGGGCTTTCTTTCTACTAAACTATAGTAATTATTACTAGGCTGCGATCTTTATAAACTAGTTAACTAGCTACTACTTCTATTATAACTCTATATAGGACTAGAATAGTAATTAGCGCTTTATTAAGGCTATATAGGACCTTAATACGTAGTATTATAAGATAGGAGCCCCTCTATAACTCTAAAAGCTCTTATTAATTAATACCTATATAGTTAATTTAGTTTAGTAGAGGGATAGATTTATATATAGCCTCTAGTATATTAAATAGGCTAGAGCTCTAATTTAAAAAAGATTACTATCTTTATATTTTAGTAGTATAACCTTAAGTAATAGTATATTATTCTCTAACTTTAAAATCCCCTTAGCTACCTAATATATATCTATAATTACTATAAAGTTCTATAACTTAACTATTAATAGTAATATAGCTCTATAAGATACCCTATTAAGCTAAGAAGACTTTAAGAAAGTACCTTTCTTCTTTTTATACCCTCTTACTCCTTTACCTATAGATAATAATATAATAGACTTTAGAAATAATAATAATATTATACTATTTCCTATAGTAGATATTTCTTAACCTATTTATAAATTATTAGTATTATCTAGGTCTACTTTATTTAAAATACTAGATAATAAGCTTAAATACCTTAGATATTAGCTTTAGTTATAAGTCTTATAGATACTAAGTTATAATATAACTATTAAGCTATACCTAAGAACTATACTTATAGATATATTATTATATCCTAAGAGGCCTAGTCTTTTAAATAAATATAACTATAGCTATTTAGACTATATCTAGTAGAGAGTTAACTAATAGGATTAGATCGAGTAGAATATACCTAAGGGAGTATATTATTATAACTTCTTATACCTAGCGTAGTAAGGTAAGTAGTTTTAGCTATACTAAGGATTAGAGTAGGATAAGGAGTATAATAAAGAGGAAGAGGTAATAAGGCTATTATTAAGATATAACCTATAGTAAAAAATAGTTAAACCTAAGGGACCTTCTTAATACTAAGATCGCCTACTTAGAAGATATTATTAATAAATTAGATCTATAAAT
The DNA here is from genome assembly GCA_036785755.1 of Colletotrichum ledebouriae. Taxonomy (NCBI): domain Eukaryota; kingdom Fungi; phylum Ascomycota; class Sordariomycetes; order Glomerellales; family Glomerellaceae; genus Colletotrichum; species Colletotrichum ledebouriae. The sequence continues at coordinate 10,938 of JAVHLU010002215.1, forward strand.
AGAGTTTATTTACTATTTCTATAAAGTAGTTTTATTTATTTTTAAGACCCTCTTTTATAATATTATAAAAAGTCTTAAGGGGATAATTAGGATAGGATAAGATAGACTTAGCTATATAACTTTTATAAAACTCCCTTAACATATAGACTTATTATAAGAAAACTATAGAGTAGAGCGTAAAAGAGAGGAGTATAGTAGACTTAAGGATAGTATATATATTATTATAATTAGCACCTTAATAACCCTATACCTCGTTTTTTAGTATTTTACTTAGCAAATCTATATCCGATTTAGATAATCTCTTTTAAGTAGATCTACGAATTATTCTATATATCTTTTAAGCCTACTCTTAATATTCTTACCTATTTATAGGTAGAGCTATATTATTTATTATCTTTCTAGTTCCTATCGGTTCTAGCCCTTTCTAGTATATTATTACTATAGTTATATATTAAACCATAGTTAGGGAATTTATTTATATATCCCCATATTCTATTAAGAGCTATAAAGTGCTCTTTAGAGGGATTACTATTATAACGGGCATATATTATAACCGCTAAAGTAATATCTAGCCTTATTCTAAAAGCTAGGTGTAATAGGGCTCCGACTTCTTGTTGATATTATAATATTTCCCATGTAGTTGCATAGTTATTATTCTTATATAACTTTAGATTATTATCTATAGGGGTATAAGTCCTATAGACTTTAGTTTTATTATACTTATTAAGTATTCTTTCCATATACTTTAGTTATTTTATATATAGTTATTTATTTATACGGTTTATTATTATTTTATTTCCTAGGAAGATACGAGGCTCCCCTAAGCATTGAAGTCTTAAATGCTTTTGTAGGTTATTATATATATATAATTATGACTATTATCATTATTAATACCTAATAGCATATTATCAACATGACAAGCCAAAATAGCTTTGTATTTATTTTTATTTAATATAAATACTCCCTTATCATAGGGAGAGACTTCAAAGTAATACTAAAGTAGTATTGACCGTAGGTATCTATACTATAGGCGTGGGCTTTGTTTTAAGCTATATAAGGCTTTATTTAGCTTGCATATTAAGCTATTATCCGTTGGATTATTATTATTATATGTTAATTTATTAGTATTTTTATTATATGAGAAACCAGTAGGTATTCTCACATACAGATCCTTATCAATATCTGCGTGGGTAAAAGCAGTAGTAACATCAAACTGCTTTAATATATAGTTATGCTTTATAGCAAATATTAATATAAATCTATAGTTTTCAGGTCTATAAGTAGTACTAAAAGTCTCAAGGTAGTCTATACTAATATATTGGTTAAAACCTTGAACTACCCAACGGGCTTTATATTTCATATTATTATTATTATTATTATTATTATTATTATTATTCCTCTTTAAGGGGCCTTTAAAACCCTGATTTAAGGGTATTTTAAAGAGATAGAGGTTATTAGACTTATAGCCCGTAGCTATAGTACGGTCATTATATATATTATATAAAATAGGTTTCTGCTATATAATAGAGGCTATACCTATATTATCAAGTTAACTTTAACTAAGTAAATTAATACCTAGTTTAGGTATATAATAGACGTCTTTTAATATTATTTTATTACTATTAGGGAAAATATTTAAATCTCCCCTTATAGTTAAAATAAGCCGATTTGCTTTGCCCTACTTTATAGAGGTAGTTATAGACTTTTTATTATATAAAAGAGTGTGACTCTTAACTATATGGATAGTAGCAGCAGTATCGATATAGAATACAGTATTAATTTGGTTATAACGCCTTGATCCTAAGTCCTTTTCCTTAGTTATAATACTCTATTGAATCAAAGTACCTAAGGTTATATTATTAGTTATTATATTATTATAAGGATTATAATAGGATATATTTACGTTTTCAAATTCCTGATCTTCATCGGAATCATTAAGATCCATAGGAACCTCGTTTTGATCAACAGGTTAATCCATAGATATATAGGGGGTTATTAAAGTATTATTCCCTTCTTCTACTTCTTCTATAACCCTTAAGGTAGTTATATTAACTTCCTTAGTAGTAGTAGAGGCAGAAGGCTTTTTGCCTTTATTATTACTTTTATTATTATTATTTTTATTCCACTATACTAGGGCCTTTTCAGGGTATAGAAAGGCACAGTTATCCTCAGTATAGTTAGTCTTTTTGCAGTTTTTATAGTATAGACCTTTTTATCTTTTCTAAGGCTTTTTAGTAACCTTATTTCTATTTTTATTTTTATATTTATTATTAGTAGCAGTAAAATTTACTGCTTTACCCTTACGTCTTGATTCGGCTAATAAATTACAGAATAGACTATCGAGCGTATAGGTATCCTTATTAGCCCTAAGACCTTGAGTAACATTAGTTATAAAAATATTATACTCTTCGTCTAGGCTATTTAATATATATACTATAACTACCTAATTAGGTAGTTTAAGCTTACTATATACTAGGTTATCTATAAGTTCCTTTATTTTATTTATATATTCTTCTATAGAGTTAAAATTACTTAAAGTAGTATTAAATAACTCTTTATAAGTTAGGAACTCGTTAGTAAACCCTATGGGCTTATATAGGTCTTTAAGATATTCCTAAGCCTCGTAGGCTATTATATTATCTTTTATAACCCTTAGGGGCCTATTATTACAAAATAGCTATATATAGCTAAGAGCCTTATTATTTAGATCTATATTATGATTATCTATAGGCTTAGATAAGTTTATAGTTATATCTTTACTAATAACTAAGGCCTTAATACGTATAGACTAGACTTTATAGTTATTAGATCTAGAAAGCTTAGGAAGCTATACTTTCAAATCAGACATTATAGTAACCTTAGGAGTATAAAATATAAGCTCTAATATAGTATACAGATCATAATAGTAAGATAAGATAGTTATATAGCTTAGTAGTATTAACTATAGTTTTGTTATTATTATATATATATATAGTTAAAACCTAGAGGTTATAGGTTTAACTCGATATTACTCCTCCTCTTTTATTCCTCTTTTAGGGTTTTTAAGTAAATATTGAGTGGTAGTAGACCCTTTAATAGTTAGGATAACCGATAGTATATATCTTATATTAGGCCTCGATCGTGAAGCAGTATATATATAAGTAAACTAAGAGCTTTAAAGGCTTAGTAATAAATTATATAAGTAATTAGCTAAAGTAAGGTTAAATAGTTTTGCTATAATATCGTCTCGTTTTATAGAGGTATCAATAGTAGTATAATCGAATATTTCATGGTTCTAAATAGCCTTACGTAGAAGGTATTGATCTTAAAGCTAGCAAACTAGTCCTGCTAGTATCTCTCACTCTGCGTAGGGAGTATAAAGGCTATATCTATTAAAAGAATATCCTAAATAGGTAACCTTAAGGTAGAGTATAGGTTTAAGGTGTTTATTATAGTTTTGAGGAGGTTGAATAGGTGTGAGGTTATTAAAAGGGTTTAAGCTAGGCTTATAAACTATAAGAATAGGTATATAAGTAGCAAAAGGGGCGGTAAAATAGCCTGAATAATAGATATTAATAGGCTGAGTAATATAGTGATGAAGGCTGATGAATTTAAGTATAAGGAGGTACTTTTCCTGGAATTAATTAATAGAGAAATTATGAAATATTGATGGTATTAATGATATTATTTCTAAGTTATAAATCCTTACCCCTCACGAAGTGAGGGGTAAGATATTCTGAAACGTAACTGCAAAGTAGTAGCTTACTAAGCAGAAATCGCGCTTAGATCACTATGTGGTCTGTGTGCAATTTCTGTTTATTTATAGCTATAAAGCTAAGAGTTATAAATATATATATATATATAAGGTTATTGCTATTATTAGAATTTATATAGATTTTTAAAGTATTTATTCCATGAAGGAAATACTTTATAGTTATTATTTTATGTTTTATAGTTATTAAAGTATTATTAAAGAGATATTATATAGGTATATAACTATATATACTATAGTTACTTATTAAGGTTCATATAAACCTTATAAGATTATTATAGAAGCTTTAAGATATACCTTCGGTATTCTTACATTAATAATACGCTCTTTATATATAATAGAGTAGTTAAAGAAGGAGTAGATTTTATTAATTATATTAATACTAAACTCTCTAGTAAGCTCTCGCGCGTTATTAGTATTAAAGGGCGTGCTTTATATAAGCTTAGCGTTTTTATATATAAGGTTTAGTGCTTATATAGTTAAGGGATAACGATAAGGAAGAGGGAGAGGTATAAGGCCCTACTTATAGAGCTTCTTATGCTTCTAGCTATAAGAACCTCTTAGGAAAGACCTCTTTAGTTAAGAGGTTACTTCTTATATAGTAGTATTTATAGCACCTTTAGTACCTTATTAGAAGGTTAACCTTTTAGGTTAAGGAGTTATCTTATATAGTAGCTTTTGTAGCACCTTTAGTACCTTGCTAGAAGGTCGACCTTTTAGGTTAACGAGTTATCTTATATAGTAGCCTTTACCTTATTAGAAGGTTTAGTAAGGGCGTTACTATAAGAGCCTTCGTAGCCCGTTTAGTTCTAATATAATTAGCCTTAGTATAGCGCGCATCCGACTTTATATGAGGGTTTACTTATAAGTAGTAGGAACGCATAGGGTTCGTATACTATTTTCCTTAACTAATAGAGGGTATAGGTTAAAATACTTATATAGTATTTCCCGAATTATACTTATAAACTAGGTGAATTTATTATAGTCTTTCTATAAAGGGGCTACGGCGTAATTCCGAACTTAATAACCTACTAAATAAAGTTAAGTAATAATTAAACCTGGATAAGGAAGTTATTACTATTTTTAAAGAGTTTAGATTAATTTTTAATAAAATCCTAGAGATTATAATCTATACTAAAGTTACCCCTAAGCCTAATAAAATCTATAAAGTAATTATAAGTATAGGGTATATAATAGGGTATAATAGCTATAATATTAACTATTAATACTATATTTATAAACTTAAAAAAAGAATATTAAAGAAGAAAGTACCTAGGAGGAAGTCTAAGTTAGTATATTAGAGAGGTATTAAAGTTATTATAGCTATAAATATGACTTTCTCCTATAATAATTATAAACCTATACTAATACCGCTTATATTACTAATAGAAAGTATTAATATAATATATAAGATATAAGATAAGAAGGTTTAACCTATTAATAATACTAGATTAAATAGCTTAACCCTAGATAGAAACCTAGAGTAGAAATTAAAAGTATAAGTAAGGGCTAAGGAGAGTATAATACTAGATCCTAGTGCCCTCTTTATAAGCCTAGTTATATTAAAGTTTTTAATTATTAAGTAAGGAATAAGGCTTATAAGAGCTTAATAAGAAGCTATCTTAAAGATTATTAATTATCTATAGCTTAAAGAAAAGAAGCTCCTTTTAGCTATTCTTATTATAAGAGAGAAGGCTTTAGCCTAGGAATTTAAGTATTATAGGTCTATATATCTTTCTATTATACCTCTATAAATAATTTAAATAGTACTATATAAGGCGTAGTAAGTAAAAGGAATTCTAATATTAAGAGGACTAGAATAGGATATTATTATAATTCTAAAGGATAGACTAAAGAAGGGAATCCTTAAGTAAAGTTATATAGCTTATTATAATCTATTCTTCCTTATATAAAAGAAAGATAGTAAGATAAGGCTTATTAACTTAGTAACTAAGATAAATATAGTTATAATATAAGATATAGTACTACCCCCTTTAGTAGATAATCTTTTAGAAGACTTCGCTATATATTAACTATTATTACTACTAGACTTCTTCTTAGGATATAATTAATTCCCCTTAGACCCTATAAGTAGAGATTTAATAACGTTTATATTACCTATTAAACTACTATAGATATATATATTACCTTAAGGAGTAATAAATTTAGTCGCTTAGTTTATATAGGTTATAATTAGAATCCTATACGACCTTATCCCTAGCTATTATAAAGCCTTCCTTAATAATATTGCTATTAAAGGACTAACTTTATAATATAATAAAGAAGAGATCGAGTCTTATCTAGGGATTTATAGATTTATTTTAAGATACTTATAGAATATTAATAAGGTTTTAATTAATTTAGAGCTAGTAAAGTATATTATAATAGTAATTAAGTTATAATAAGCCTAGGAAGTAGTAATAATCTTTAGCTATATTTATAGTACTAATAAGCGTTATCTAGAGGAAGCGAAGATAGTTAAGATTTATAAATAGACTACTTATATTAATTTAAGAAAGTTAAGGGCTTTCCTTAGGACTATAACGTTCTATAGATCCTAGGTAAAGGACTACTCTACTATTATAAAGCTACTTACTAACCTACTAAAGAAGAGTACCTTATTTAGCTAGGAGGAGAAGTAATAGATAGCTATAGATACCTTAAAGGTAATACTTATAAGGGCCTTAATCCTTATTACTATAAACTATAGCCTTAAAAGAGGAGATATCTACCTTATAGTTAACTCTAGTAATATAGGATAGGGCGGAGTCCTAGGATAATTTATTAATAACTAGCGTATAGTTTATCGCTTTAAGAGTAATACTTAGTTAGAACTAAACCTATTATATAACACTAGGAGGAAGGAATTATATAATATTCTAAAAGCTTTAAAGAAAATATATAACTATTTATATAGATAATACTTTATCCTAGAGATAGATACCTAGATATTAGTTATATAACTTAATAGAGTAGCTATAAACCTCTTGAGAGCCCTTATTATTTACTAGATTATATAGATTTAAATATTTAACTTCGAAATATAATATATCTATAGTACTTAGAATATAATAGTAGATAGCTTATTATAAAAACCCTAGGGACTTTCTAATATTATTAAAAAGGAAGCTAAGGGGGAGATTAACTCTTAGATTGATTTAAAAATCTTCTTTATAAATATAGAAGATAGTTCCTTCTTTAATTAAGCTTAACGCTATAGTAATAAGTAATATATAGAGGAGGTATTAGTAAGAAATATAGATATTATTAGTAATATAATAAATATCCTAGATATACTTCTTAATAATTTATAAACCTATTTAATATATTCTTAATAAATCGCTTATTATTTAATAATATAGAAATACCCCCTAGGAATTTAATTAGTAAGGTATTATAACTTTAAGACTAGAGCGTTAGATTATTATATTTAGAACTACTTACTTTTTATTAGACTAATAAATTAAAAGCTAATACTATAACGAGTTATTAATAACCCTAAGTAGTAGAAGAAGCTAATTATAAAGGCTTATAGAGAGAGTAGTTATTAAAATAAGTAAGTAGTAGCTAGAAGACTATCTAATCGCTATATCTAGGCTAGTATATATATAGAGATTAATAAATCCTTAAAAAGTTACCCTAAAAACTAAAAGAGGAGAGCTTAATATATAGATAATATAAGGACCTATAGCTCGCTAAAGAGATTACCCTTTACTAGGATCTTATTAGATATATAAAGAGTAATTAAATAATACCTTATTAAGGTAAGAGATCTACTAATAAGATAGCTTAAAACCTACTAGCTTAAGAGAGTAACTTTAGCTAAGATTACTAAGTTTATCTAGGAAGAGATTGTTTATTACTAGAGACTATATAGCGAACTTATTATTAATAGAGGGCTAGAAAATAAGGATACTATTATTAAATCTAATAGGAAATATAGTATAAAGAGGAAGGTAACGTCTATATATAACCTAAGGGTTAAGAGGGTAGTTAAGACTAGTTATTAGCTAATTACTTATATATTATTAATATAGACTAGAGGATAGAGGGATATTAACCCTTAACTATACCTTCCTACTACCCTATTTATAGACTAATTAAGTATTTATACTTTAACTAGCTTTAGCCCTTTCTACCTACTATATAGGTTTAAACCTATTACTCCTATTAAGACCCTAATACTAACCTAGAGGGTTCTTAATTAGGATTTAGTAATAATAAAGGAAGAGGAGGTTTAAATATATCTATAAGCCTTCTTATAATTTAATAAGAATAGAAAATAAGCTAAAAAGATAATTAATAGTTAATATAAGAAGACTGCGGAATATTATAATAGTTAATATAAGAGGACTATAAGGAAGGAGAGGCTAAAAGTAGGTAATTTAGTACTAGTATTTAATATTAAGGGCTCTATTAATAAGGTATCTATTAAAAAGCTTAATTACTAATAATAAGGCCCCTTCTATATCCTTTTATAAGCTCTAAAAGCTCTATTATATTAATTAGTAATATTAGTAACTAATAAGGTTATTAGAAAGACGTTTAGTAGAAATCGACTTTATAAATTTATTTAAGCTCTTAAAGGGTATTAGGAATTAAGTAATTTGTATATTTATAGATCTAATTTAAAAGAAAGCCTAGTAAAAGTCTTCTTAGCGCTAGGGAATAAAAAGTATAATAATTATATACCTAAGGAAGAGGAGGAAGAACCTATAATACCTAGGGAAAGTAATTAAGAGGAAGAGGAGGATTTATTATATTTAGTAGTATAATTAAAGTAATATTTAAAGGATTTAGAAAAGGTAATTAAAGCTTTAAAAGCTAAATAATAACTAGTTATTAAGATTCCTAGAATAATAAAGGAGAAAGAAAAGGAGTATATTAAGATAGAGGATCTAGAGGATATATAAGGTTTCTTTTATTATAACTTATTTTATTTAATAGTTTATAGACCTATTCTAATTTTCCCTTTTTTTTATCTCTTAGTTTAAAAGTTTAAGATTCTAGAGATAGTATTCCTAAACTATAGGGATAAGGGTAAGAGATATTATTAGTAACTCCCTACTTATTTAAAGTACGCCCCTTATTACTATTTAATATAATAATAGCTTAAATAACTTTAATATCTATTAGTAGTTATAATAGGGTAATTAAGCCTAGGAAAGTATAAGATCCTTAACCTCCTAGTAATAATACTAAAGCTACCCTCCTCGCTAAATAAATATAAGATTAATAACTTAAAAATAAGAGAGAAAAGGAGAAAGGGAGAGAGAGTATTAAAATTATAATTACTAGCCCCTAGTAAGGATATTAATAGACTTTTCTTACCTCCCCCTTCTTTTTCTTAGAAAGGATTATTACTAATATTAGATTACCTTCTACTAAAGAGAAAGAGAAGGATACTTATAAAAAGGATTATATTAATTTTTATACCTAGATATGCTTTAACTTTAGCTTTATAAACCTATTTATATAATATTTACTTTAATTTCTTATTAAAACCTAACTAGCCTCTTATTCTCTTTTCCTTTTCGCCCCCCCTATATACTATATAAATATACCTAGAAACCCTATTTTTCTTACTTTAATTTATAATATAAAGCCCTAAGTAGTCTGCGATTTCTATAAGGTTAAACTCTAGAGGTAGCTCTATTATAAAAGGGTAATAAGAGTATATAAACCTAGCTTTAGGATAATATTCCTAGGCCTATT
>JAVHLU010002216.1:0-20386 GCA_036785755.1 Colletotrichum ledebouriae
TATACTCGCTAGAACCTACTAATAGTATAAAAAAAAGAGAAAGGGAGGATTTTAGGGTCTATATTATTCCTACCTTAATTCTATAAGAAAGCATAGCTATTACTATTCCCTTAGAACTAAGGTAGGTCTGCGAATATCTTCCTCTCCTTAAATTACGTTTTTATTATTATTTATATCGTTATTATTTATTACTTATAAATTTTATAAGTTATTATTATATTTAAAGTAGATTAATTATATATATATATATATATTAATAGCAGGGATATATAGATATAGCGAAGGCACCTAACTCTCTAAGAAGCTTATAAAAGCTATTAAAAAGAGCAAAAGAATCTACCTCTAGGTACTATTAAAAAGAGCTAGAACTAATAGGAACTAGAAAGATAATAAATAATACCGCTCTACTTATAAATAGGTAAGAATATTAAAAATAGGCTTAAAAGATATATAGAATAATTTATAGATTTAATTAAAAGAGATTATCTAAATTAAGCGCGGATTTATTAAGAAAATACTAAAAAACGAGGTATAGGGTTATTAAGGTACTAATTATAATAATAATATCGATGCTATCTTCTTATTTACTACGCTCCTCTCTCCTATGCTCTACTCTATAGTTTTCCTATAATAGGTCTATGCGCTAAGGGAGTCTTCCGAAGGTCGCGTAGCTAAGTCTATCTTATCCTATCCTACTATATAGCTATATATTAGCTATTCCCCTACTTAACCTCCTATAACTATTACTAGAGGGACTCTATTATTACTACTAAACTAGCTTATAATAACTTATCTTAAGTTTTACCTATATTACTATTAACTATCTTATTAATTATTAGGGAGTAATACTCGATTTATTATTATTATTATAATAATAAGCTTAAATATATAAGGGGTTAGACCTAAGTTTATTTAATAAGAAGTTATTATAATACTATTTATTTAAGCTAAAGAGGAAAAGGGGAAGTTTTCCTCTCTAGTAGAGATTTTACTAGTTTATAAGGAATAACTAAGTAGGCCCCGGGTAAGCCCTAGGTAGCTCCTTAAGGTAGTAAACCTAGGCAGAAGCCTAGGTAAGCTTAACCTAGGCATAGCCTATAATAGTAGTTATAATAACCTCCTATTATAATAAAATAATATTAGATAGAAATAACGATAATAGAGAGAAAGATAATAGATAATAAGTTTATATTTAAGATCTTAGTAGTAAGGGTATAGCATTTTTAGAGGAGGGCAGACTATTATACTAGCCTATAGGGCACTATATTACATAAGCCTATATTACGATATATAGATACATCCGCCCATCGGGTATCCATAGTTAGCAATATAAGCATTACATACACACCCAAGGGATACCCTCACACTTCCTGCCTCTTTTACAGCGGTTCCAGTGACCCAGTAAAACACATCACTCCATCTCAGCAGGCACCCGCGCCAAGAACAAGGGCCCCACATCCCCTGTCCACGGGCAGGTAAGGCAGGCAAGGCCGCCGCCTCATTCGCCCGGTCACCAACCAAACATCCACCCGACGTCGTCACTTAGCGTCCGTTGGGTAATTTGCAGCCTCTCTCAGTCGTCGAAGTCATCCCCCGACACGACAGACGCCAGAACAGCTCTTCGGCCCACGACGCAGAACCCGCGCCCCATCTCCTGTCCTCTACAAGCCTCATTCGCTCGTCGACTGTTCAGCGCTTCCAATTCCCACTGGGAGCCCTTTCTCCTCCAGGGTCCCGTTCTTTCCACCGCGACCTGGACTCCATCGACCAGCGGCCCAATTTGCGCCAACCCTCCGCTTTTGATCCTTTCCACATCCGAACCACCCGCTCAGCTTCTGCGCACGTCGCGTCCAACATCTCGCCGCTCCCTCCCTCCAGTCCTCGCGCAATACAATCGACCGCGCAGCTCGTCGAACCTTTTACCCCCGACGACATCCCGCACAGCGAGACATGATGGCCCGCACACGAAGGGGGGTCAAGTTCCCCCACAAGGCCAACGGCTCCGACGGCCGCCGCTCCAGCTTCAGCGACGTCAGCGAAGACGGCTCGCCCTCCAAGATCAAGACCGGCGCAGCCTTGCAAAACATCGCAGAGGTATACTCGTGCTCCCCTCGGGCTCCCCTCGTCCAACCCTGTCGCCGGCCGCTCGCACTCGCGCAGGCTCACCTCCAATTCCTCTGCCACCCAAACGAGGTTACAGCTAACATGCCCTCAGCAACCCCAGTCCCCCGAGGACGAAAAGCGAGCCGAGTATGAGAAGAAGAAGGCCAACTTCCTGACCCGTACTTTCTGGACCTTCGTCATGTTCGCCGGCTTCTTCACTGCCCTATTCATGGGCCACATCTACGTTATCTGCGTCATCACCGCTATCCAAATCATCTCGTTCAAGGAGGTCATCGCCATCGCAAGCGTCCCCAGCCGCGCTCGCCAGCTGCGCTCTTCCAAGAGCCTGAACTGGTACTGGCTGGCCACCACCATGTACTTTCTCTATGGTGAGACTGTCATTTATTACTTCAAGCATATCGTGCTGGTTGATAAGGTTCTGCTCCCGCTCGCCACGCACCACCGCTTCATCAGCTTCATTCTATACATCTTCGGTACGTTGTCCATTTGCGCCACAAACCCCACAGGTTGGTTCCCTGGATTTTAACTGTCTTAGGTTTTGTCTTCTTCGTCACCTCTCTCCAAGCCGGCCACTACAAGTTCCAGTTCACTCAGTTCGCCTGGACGCACATGGCCCTGTACCTCATCGTCGTTCAAGCCCACTTCATTATGAACAATGTCTTCGAGGGCATGATCTGGTTTTTCCTGCCCGCCGCCATGGTTATCACCAACGACATTTGGGCCTACCTCGTGGGAATTACGTTTGGCCGCACTCAGCTCATCAAGCTGTCACCGAAGAAGACCGTGGAGGGATTCGTCGGCGCTTGGATCATGACCATCCTCTTCGGCATGCTCCTGACAAACCTCCTGGCACGCTCCTCCTTCTTCATTTGCCCCGTTACCGTACGTCTCCCCTCACCTACCGGTATTCGCCGATTTCTAACAAATGTAGGATCTCGGCGCCAACATTTTCACTGGTCTCGAGTGTACTCGCAACCCGGTCTTCAACCCCAAGACCTACAGTTTACCCCCGCTGTTCTTCCTTCCGCCCGGCATGAACGAAAGTCTTTCCTTGACCTTTGCGCCCGTGCAGCTACACACCTTGATACTGGCCACATTTGCCTCTCTTATTGCCCCCTTTGGTGGCTTCTTCGCTTCCGGTCTGAAGCGCACCTTCAAGATCAAGGACTTTGGCGACTCGATCCCCGGTCACGGTGGCATGACTGACCGTATGGACTGCCAGTTTATTATGGGCTTCTTCACCTACATGTACTACCACTCCTTCATCGCCATCAACAAGGCCAGTTTGGGCAGTGTCATGGAAATGGCTGTCACCGGCTTGACTGTAGAGGAACAGTTGGAGCTCGTGCGTGGAATGGGTCGCTATCTTAGCAACCAGGGCGTTTGGGGCGACGAGGTTTGTGTTACCGAGACCTGCTGATTTCCGACGGCTTGCTGACTATTTGTCTAGATTCTCCAATGTTTGGACAAGGCTGTGCAAGTTAAGAGGTGAAGGACCTACTTATTGGTTTCCTGGATGGAGCTGCTAGTACAACGGGCAGGTTGGCTGCTATCTAATGACGAAATAATGGGAAAATTCGGTAAATGTTCGGCATGAGCCCGCCGAGCATCGCAGGGATCTCGCTCCATTGCTCATGAAGGTGACGGCGGGCGGTGCATTGTCAGGGATCAGGTGCAGAACAGCGCCGGTAAACAAAAGTATCAGCGCCACGACGAGGACGATCGCTGTGAAAGACATTTCCTTTGGTTCATGACAGGCGGATGGAATTTGCATGGGTTCGCTGTTGTAACATACCCTCTTGCGACATTTTGTTTCATCATACCATTTGTCAATCACGTCTCCGTCGGAGAGTCTGCATGTGTGGTCTTGCGTACCTGACAAAAGAGTTGTTTGGGGGGCCCCACTGAGATGTAGGTTCTTTGGTTCTTCTGTTCATCAAGGCCGCCCGTGCCACAGGTTGGTCCTTAGCCGGCCGTCCGAACCTTGGACCGGGCCGGTTTCTGGCTTCCGGTTTCCGGTCCTGCCTGGAGAAAGCATCCCGGTCGTACCTTATCTCGCCCCCGCAACCCCGCTCCGGCCACTCATCCCCGTGTTTGGATGCGCCTGACATCTTCGCCTATCGTAAGTGGCGCACTATCCGCCGGGCACTTCCAGCTTCTTCTCCGAACTCGAGTTGACCTGGGTTCAAGAATCAAATAGTAGCTCCCGTTAACTTGAAGCAATCATTTCGAGATCACCCTACCTTAGCATACGCAGTCTTGAACTTTCTCTTAGGCTCCATTGAATCCCGACGAGCCACGCCAGCGCTTTCTAGAAGAAGTACATAGTCTTACCATGGCTCCGTCTGCCACCGTCGACGCCGCCGCTCCCGCCGTAGGCGGTACCACCACCGCGCCCAAGGACGCATCGCACACCAAGCACGGCCATGAACTCCGAAACAAGACGCCGCTGCAGGCCATGTCCCACGGAGACGTCGTGTTGGCCGGCATCCCCAAGTTCCCGGACTTCGCCTCCCAGCGCCAATGGCAACTCGAGCACATGGCCGCCGCCTTCCGCCACTGGTCCCGCGAGGGCTACGTCGAGGGCATGAGCGGCCACATCTCCGTCAGGGACCCCGAGATCCACGACGCCTTCTGGACGAACCCGCTCGGCAAGCATTTCGGCCTGCTCAAGGCCAGCGACATGATCCTCGTCAACCTCGACGGCGCCGTCATCGGCGGAAACCGCACCAAGCCCCCCAACACGGCCGGGTTCCTGATCCACGCCGCCGTCCACAAGGCGCGGCCCGACGTCCACGCCGTCTGCCACTGCCACAGCATGTACGGCAAGGCCTGGTCCGTCTTTGGGCGTCGCCTCGAGATGCTCACACAGGACGCGTGCAAGTTCCGCGGCGACGCCCACTCGGTTTACAACAGCTACGGCGGCGTCGTTCTCGGACCCGAGGAGGGGGACATGATTGCCGAGGCCTTGGGGCCCAAGGGCAAGGCTTGCATTCTGCGCAACCACGGCTTGTTGACGGTCGGCCAGACGGTGGACGAGGCGGCGTTCCTGTACACCTCGATGGAGCGCCAGTGTCGCGTGCAGCTGCTCGCCGAGGCCGCGGCGGCTAACGGACTGCCCAAGGTCCTTGTTACGGATGAGGAGGCCCAGTTCAACTTCGACGTCGAGAGCGACCCGGAGATTTGTTATTGCGAGTTCCAGGTTTACTACGACCTAGAGGACGAGTTGTCCGGCGGTGCGTTTAAGAACTAAAGTTGATCTGCTGTGGAACATGATAACGGTGATGAGAGGAAGGTCAAACTACTAGGATCAACCAAATAGCTTCCAAGAACCTGAACGATTGTTTGTTGTAGCGACCCTGTAATATGCTGCTGACACAGAACTGCAATTATAAGTGATTTATTATAACTGTTATTGCCCGGTACGAGCAAGTTTTGTTAAGAGTGAATTAACAACGCTGGATATTCATCAAGCTTTGCCCTTCTTCTTTGCCATGACTGACTTCAAAGGATTCTTACCCCTGAACCTCAACCAAGACCCTACATAAACAATAAAATAGTTGAACAAAATGAACCCGCAAAAGATGCCAAAATCCCTCCAGATGTTACTGTAGTAAACACTGAAGCCGGCGCCAAACTCGTCCCCGGTCGCGTATTGACAAAAGTCGCAAATGCCACCCTCGCCGGTCTGGACGTATCCGCCTGCTTGCTGTATGTACGACTGCGCGTACTGCTCGCAGGACTGGTTTGGTGGTGGCTGGAACCTGGCAAACTCGCCGGGCTGGCACTGGACGGGCTGGTCATGGATGGCGGCACCGAGGAACGCTTCCAGAAGGTAGTGGAAGGGCGTCAACCAGTACATCCACGAGCGCCAAAAGCTAGGGAGCTGCGCCGGTGGCACGACCACACCGCAGAAACTGACGACGAAGAGGAAGAAGATCGGGACCAACAGGGAGGCGAGGAGCTCATTCGGCGCGAATGCCGCGATGCCCTGGCCAAAGCTGACGTAGTAGAGCTCGAAAAGGATGACCAGGAGGAAGGCAAAGCCGGACGTGAAGCTCGAGGAACGCCATCCGAAGACTCCCCACCACCAACAGTTGAAGTAAACGCCTCCGGCGACGATGGCGTACGGGATCTCCGCGAGCACCGCTGCCGTCGTCCACGCGAACCAGCTGTAGATCTTGGCGTTGTTTTCGCGCCACTGGAAGATCTGACGCGAATGTAGGAAGACGGGCTGGAGTTGCTGGATGAGAGGCGGGCTGATCGTCAGGGTCATGAAGATGGAGAATAGACGATTCTGGTAGTCGATGGAGGCGTAACCAATCTTGTAAAATGTGAAGCAGTTGAAAAGGCCGGTGAGGATGTGCAACATGAACTTGCCGATGATGTAATTCGGGGTTCGCCAGTACGCAACAAACGAGCGCTTCACCACCGCCATGGTCTGCGTGGAGAGGGGCATCGCGTACTCGCGATCGTCCTTGAGGGTTTTCGAAGGCTCAACATCCCTCCTCTTGGCCAACATTTCGTCGATTTCCCGCGATCGAGCATCTTTGTTCTTCGATTGCGCCCAGACCTCACCCCAGTCTTTGCCCCTGTAGTTGGGGTCGCCAGCGCCGATGGCCTCGAGCATGTACTCGGCGGGATTGGCATGGGGAGGGCACTTGTGGGCGCCGTTTGACTGGAAGTAGTTGATGAGCTCTTGGCTATCCTTTCCAAGCGGACCGTGATAAGCGACTTGGCCACCCGACTTGAGCAGCAACAGCTCATCGAATTCCTCAAACAAGACCGCGGACGGCTGGTGAATAGTGCACAGAACGGCTTGGCCTGCGTCGGCTAGCTTGCGCAGGAATCGGACGATGTTAAAAGCGGCACCGGAGTCAAGTCCCGACGTGGGCTCGTCCAAGAACATGAGTAGTTCGGGCTTGGAAGCCAGCTCCACGCCGATCGTCAGCCTTTTACGCTGCTCGGCGTTGAGGCCCTCGCCGACCTTGCCGATGGTGGCGCCCGCGATGTTGCGCATCTCTAGGAGGTCGATGATGGTTTCGCAGTAGTCGTACTTCTCCTGCTTGGGGACTTCGCGGGGTTGTCGCAGGAGGGCGGAAAACTGAAAGGCTTCTCGCACAGTCGCAGTCGGCTCGTGGATGTCCATCTGTTCGGCGAAGCCCGTTGCTCGCTGGAAAGACTTGGGAAGAGGGCGCCCGTCAACCAGGAACTCGCCATTGACCGTGCCGAAATTGAGACGCTGAGCCAACGCGTTGAGCAAGGTTGTCTTGCCGGCGCCTGGAAGCAGTTAGCAGGTAGTCACTGCGGGGAACGTAGGAGGGCTCACCAGAAGCACCCATGAGAGCTGTCAGTTTTCCCGGACGAACGTATCCTTGTACATCAGAGAGCAGTTTGCGACTGCCCTTCTCCCATGGAATGGTGTAAGTTACATCGCGAAACGTGAAGACGGTCTCGTTACGAGCGACCTGGTCCATTGTGTCCTCATCGGACTTTTCCTTGGTAGCTGCGCCACCTGTAATGGTCTTTGAGCTGTCGGACTCGCCCGATTCGATATCGTTCTTCTTCTCTCGTCCCCCGGTTGCGATACTGTTCTCTACCTTTTTGGGGACTTGGCCGCGCTTAAACACGGTGATGGCTCCACCGCCTGTGTTTGGCTTCATATGTTCCATCCCCAGCGCCGTGAGAATCACGAAGGCGATGAAAAACGCCCAGAGGAAGCCGAAGTTGCGCCAAAGATGGGCTCGAGTGTAGGAGAAAGATGCCTCAATGTAGCTGCTGCCCGGAACAATGGGCTGTCCCGGGGGGCTGCCGGCGAGAGCACAACCTTGATACTGTGGCGAAGCATTCGGCCCCTGAGGTATGAGATAGGGTGGGACACATTGTATCTCGCGGTCATAGAACTCGTTGGACATCAAGCATTCGAACCCGTATTGTATCCAATTAATCTGTTCATAGTTAGGTCATGCTCTTCGAAACACGGGAATGATACAAGATGACGTACCCATCGGAGCCAGCCAAACCACGGCCTCATAGAGTCAGGCGGGATCAAGTAACCGGTGTAAACGATCAAGATCTGAACGGAAACACCGGTGAATCGGGTAGCATCGTCGAGAGTCTTGCACCACGCAGAAATGGCGCGGAAGAAGGCGTATGTGACCATGGTGACTAGCCAGAGAATGAGTGTCGCGATGAAGAACTGGGAAGCCGTCCTTGCGAGATTTGACATCCAGTAGATGATGACATTGAACAAAACGACTTGAATAAACACCAGCGGTACGTCGACCAGGGTTTGGGCAATGGCAAAGGCTCCGGGTCGATAGAAGGAGAAGGATTTGTGCTTCAACAGAATGGGCTTGGCCTCGAACGCTGCCGTCTGCTCTGCGAGCGCGAGCAAAGCATTGAAGAGGAGGAGAAAGAACAGAGTACCTCCACGCGGAAAGGCCCCGGCCGCGGTGTTGGGCAGGTTGTAGAACAAACTTCCGACGATGAGACCCTGGAAGACCAGTCCACCCCACTTGCCAAACAGTGAGGCCCGATCTCCTGCCATCACCATGAATTGTCGCTTTGTGCAAGCAACTACTTGCTTGTGGAAGGGTATCTCGTAGTTCTTGGTCTTGGTCTTTTCGGACATGTTTTGTCGCCGCTCTTCAATTTGCTGTTGAAGTTGGGATTCGAACTGTTCCACGTCTTGCAGGTTTCTGCGATACGCGTCACTATTCCTGTAGGCCGAGTCAAACTCCTCTGGGGTCCGGGGAATGCGGTTCTCCCATCCCTCGCGTATGTGTCTCTCGTGTTCGTCCGTCACCGAGGTGAGGAAATCAGCCGTCGTCCACCGGTCCGGGCAGCAAAAGCCGAGTTCAATGAAATATTGCTTTGCAGCCTCGGCGGGTCCGTAGTAAAGGCATTTGCCCGAGTCGATGAGCAGAACCTTGTCCACCAAGTCGTAAAGAGATTCGCCAGCTTGATAGAGTGATACAGCGGTCGACGTTTCCGCCATATTGGTCATGGCTCGGATGGAGCGAACGTACTCAACCGCAGTGCTGGCGTCAAGTCCTTTGCTGGAGTTGTCCCATCCTTGGACGGAAGCGCGCGCGACCATGGCCTCCGCGATACTGACACGTTTTCTTTCTCCGCCGGACACACCGCGGACAAACTCGTTGCCAACCTTTGTGTCAAGAGTATGCTCGATCCAGAACAGCTTCGTGGCAACACGCATGAACTCTCGGATGTAGTCTTGGCGACTCTCGCCCTCGAGCCTGGACTCCTTGCCCGGGGTACGTGTCTGCAGGGCAAACTTGAGGGTTCTTTTCACCGTTAACGTCGGGTAGTGAAGGTCATCCTCGGGGTTGTAGATGACCTCGCCGCGAAACTTCTTTGCCATCTCTCGGGCATCCGTTCCGCCGTATGTGACGTTGCCCTCGACTGCCGCGAAGCCTGCTCGTTGATTGCAAAATGCCTTCAGGAAGGTACTGCATCCTGAACCGGGGCGGCCGAGAACCAGGAGAAGCTCTCCAGGCCGTACGCAGCCATCAAAATGGCTGATGAGTTCCCGAACGGGGGGCTTGGCGAACGCCGCCTTGGGACCGCGTGTGAACAGCATCTTGAGGTTTCTGGGAAATCCGAGGAAGATGTCGCCCACGGTCGGCTGAAGGCTTGCGCCGAGACCGACACCCTTCACAGTGAGGTCGCGAAACACGACACCGCTGTGCCTGGTTTTTTCCTCCTCGCTCTGTTCCTGACGAGCCCGTCCGAATATCCTCGACACCAGCCTCTCGACTCCCTGTTGCTCCTCGCCCTGCTCCGCCTCAGATTGGGCGGTTGCATTGGTGCGGCGTCGCGACAGAGCGCGGAAGAGATCATCCTCCGTCATCTGTCGTTTGGCTGGAGGCCGATCTGCGGCGTTTGTGTCGTTCGTCTTTAAGGGGGCGAACTGGGCATCCTCGGTGGGTGAATTCTCATGCGAGTAGGTGGATGAAGCTCCCGATTCATGGCCAGTTTCTCGCTGCTTGGGGAGAGTTCCGGTCGATGTGTCGAAGGCTTCCGAACTGCCAACGGCCGCCGCAGCGTTGACATTGCTGGTGACATTCGCATTTCGATTACCAGTGGCTGTCACCGTGGTAGATGAGGGATTGCGGCGCACGGCCGAGTTCGAAGCAACAGCGAAATAAGAAGGAGAGCTTCGCCGGTTGTCCCCGAGCTCGTGAGCACCAGGTGCTGGGTTGACTCGGTGGTTGGGTGTATCTGCCCCCTGACTTGGAAAACCGGTGCGAGTGTGTACGTTGCCACTGCTTGCCGGAGCAAGGCTCGGGGTTTCGGGAAAGCCGCCTGGGATGTCACTATCCCTCGGCGTTGGCCTCTCCTCCATCGTGGCTGTCTGTGATGTGATCGAGAGACGTCAAATGTCTTGAGACACACGGGATCTCTGTCGTGTGGTTGCAAAGGCCTTCGTGGCCAGGAGACACATGTATTGCGCAGTCGCTGCCGACGGTGTACTACTAGCACGGCACAAAACCAATCACTATCGTCAATGGGTGCGAGGACGGCTTGGGACGAAGAGCACGGTCATGAGGCGATAATATTTGTATCCACGTGTACAATAAGCCAGATTAGAGACCCTCAAAGCTCCGGATTTTGCGAACCCACGGTCGACGCGAACAAATAGCGAAAAGCTGCAATGCACGGCTTCGGTTTTCGCATTAGGCCGGGCGAGCAACATCTATGACGATGGACAGCTTGCAATCGCACTAGTGAGATCCGGTCGGTCGCGTCAGCTCGACGTTTGTCTGTAGTAATTAACTGGCGCCGCCAAGTGGAGCATACGCGATGTTGAATCGAGGAGCCGGACCTGGGCCCAGGAAGGACGGGATGCTTTCGTCATAGATCCACGCCACAAGATAGTGCTGACGGACCATGTGCCGATCGACATCCAGCATCGGCGATTAGGCCCCGGCCGCATGGTAGCCGCCGAGCCCTCCTCCATCCTCCTCTCACAACGCGGAGAAGGGGATTCGCCGGACATTTCCACGTCCGAGATGTGCGAAGTTCGAACGGGAGTGGTCAGTCCGGCCTGTCTTGCTTTTTGATGGATTGTGTGTGATATCATTGAGACATGGTCGTCTTGGCGTTCCGCCGTCCTGCCAACTAGGAGGGCGCTTAGCTCGAAAGGAAGTAATAGATGCCACATGTTCGGGTCTCGCAGACAGATTTGTGCAGCCAGTGGGAGGTAGGATATGGCATATTTAACACATTTCATCGCCGGCATTCCAGGCGGAATCCGGCCGATTGGTGGTTGCGAAGCTATTAACGATCAAATCAAATGAGACAGCAAGCTACAGGAATCATCATGTGTCCCAGCAAAAGCATGCCTAGCAAGATTAGCAGGATATGTCTTACGTTGGCAGTTTGCAGATGCCGAGGGACCTCTCTTCGTCGGTCTTATCAAGTAGACATCGACGAACAGGTCGTCGCACAGCACGCTCAGCTGACAACGCGTGTATTTGACTAGTTAACCTGCGCAATCTCTGTGTGCAATTCGCCGAAAGGCTGCTCATTCGTAATGTTCTCACTCTCAGTAATTGTATACATTCATTAAACAGATCGATACCGTTGTTATTTGCTAGGGGCTCAGTCTCCAAAGATCGAAGAAGGTAAAAGAATAGGAGAATCCCGGTAGAGGTAAGGCTCAGATATAAAACGATGCTCCTAGGCAACTGAGTCTTCATTGCTATAGCGTGACTTCAGACTTAGTTCCAGATATGGTCTGCAAATCTAGTGTCTTCAAGTTATTAACCTCTTTGGACTGCCGGACAGGAATGAAAGGCAGCACCACCTGGTTGCAAGGTTTAGAGGAAACGAACTCAAGTGCAGCACTGAGTCGTTTCCCTTAGTGTCCAGGTGCTTATAATACTATTACTAGCCAAATATTCTGAAGTGCTTAGCAAGTGCATTGCGAAAAATGGTGAGGTTTATTGCACGGCTTTTCTTGGAGAAGCTCGTGCATTGATAAGTTAGGAGCACTCGATTGGAGCAGCGCTTGGCTTGAAGGTAGTTATGGTTGATTTGGGGTGTGTCTAAAATACTAGTGAGATTTGTATTGTATGTGAAAGGCATTTTGTGTTCGCTAATTCGCAGGGAAATCCGACTAGGAGATCCTATCGTAATGCCTTCAGCATCGCCTATTCCTAGCGCGGCATATAACTAACGTTAGCTCCGGAGCGACCTTTTTCCAGGGGTTATTCCTCTAACTATAGTTATAAGTAACTATATTATAGCTATTCTTATTATAATAAAATAAGCTCTTTAATAACTATAAATATAGCCCTATAGGATATTTCTTAATAGTTATAAGCCTAGCTCTAACTAGACCTATAATTACTATTTTAAAATAAGCCTTTACTATTAAAAGTACTTATTAAAACTTCCTCTCTCCTATTCCTTCTTTCCTCTTTATTATATACTATCCTCTATTATTATAAACCCTCTATTTCTAAATAACTTTAACTATAATATCTTCTATTACTACTATAATAATATTATACTACCTAACTATATATAGGGATTTTACTACTTAGTATATTATAATCTAAGCTAAAGCCTAAGCTACTAGAGTCTAGAAATATTAAGATAGGCTAGAACCGATAGGAACTAGAAAGATAACAAATAATATAGCTCTACCTATAAATAGTTAAGAATATCAAGAGTAGGCTTAAAAGATATATTGAATAATTCGCAGATCTAATTAAAAGGGGAGATTATCTAAATTAGGCGCGGATTTACTAAGAAAAATACTAAAAAAAACGAGGTATAGGATTATTAAGGTATTAATTATAATAATATATCTATACTCTCCTTAAGTCTACTACGCTCCTCTCTTCTACGCTCTACTCTATAGTCTTCTTATAATAAGTCTATACGCTAAGGGAGCTTTTTAAAAATTATATAGCTAAGTCTATCTTATCTTATTCTAATTATCCCCTTAAAACTCTTTATAATATTATAAAAAAGAGTCTTAAAAATAAATAAAACTACTTTATAGAAATAGTAAATAAACTCTATTTATAGATCTAATTTATTAATAATATCTTCTAGGTAGGCGATCTTATTATTAAAAAAGTCCCTTAGGTTTAACTATCTTCTACTATAGGTTATACCTTAATAATAGCCTTATTACCTCTTCCTCTTTATTATACTCCTTATCTTACTCTAATCCTTAGTATAGCTAAAACTACCTACCTTATTATATTAGGTATAAGAATTTATAATAGTATACTCCCTTAGGTATATTCTACTCGATCTAATCCTATTAGTTAACTCTCTATTAGACGTAGTCTATATAGCTATAGTTATACTTATTTAAAGGACTAGGCCTCTTAGGATATAATAATATATCTATAAGTATAGTTCTTAGGTATAGCTTAATAGTTATATTATAACTTAGTATTTATAAGAATTATAACTAAAGCTAATATCTAAAGTATTTAAGCTTATTATCTAGTATTTTAGATAAAGTAGACCTAGATAATACTAATAATCTATAAATAGGTTAAGGAATATCTACTATAAGAAATAGCATAATATTATTATTATTTCTAAAGTCTATTATATTATTATTTATAAGTAAAGGAGTAAGAGGGTATAAAGGGAAGAAAAGTACTTTCTTAAAGTCTTCTTAGCTTTATAGGGTATCCTATAGAGCTATATTATTATTAATAGTTAAGTTATAGAACTTAATAATAATTATAAATATATATTAAATAACTAAGGGGATTTTAGAGTTAGAGAATAATATGCTATTACTTAAGGTTATACTACTAAAACGTAGAGATAGTAATCCTTTTTAAATTAGAGCTCTAGCTTATTTAATATATTAGAAGCTATATATAAATCTATCCCTCTACTAAACTAAATTAACTATATAGGTATTAATTAATAGGAGCTTTTAGAGTTATAGAGGGGCTCCTATCTTATAATACTATATATTAAGGTCTTATATAGCCTTAACGAAGTACTAATTACTATTCTAGTTCTATATAGAGTTATAATAGAAGTAGTAGCTAGTTAACTAATCTATAAAGATCGCAACCTAGTAATAATTACTATAGTTTAATAGAAAGAAAGCCTTAGTAATATCCTAGAGATTCTTCGCCTCTACTCTTTTAAGCTCTATAAAAGCTTTATTAATTTCTTTCCTAGGTTACTAGGCTAGTTTATAAATTAGGATATAGATATTATAAGGGTAGCCCTTAATTATAAATATAAAAAGGGCTATAACTTCTAGATTATCTAACTCCTCTTATCTTATTAGCTTCTCTTATATATTATAAAGGTCTAATAAATATTCTACCTAAGCTAAAGTTATAATAAATAACCCTCTTCTATACTAAGTTATTAAATAATTTATAGATTCTTAGTTCTATTATATATACTATAGGACTACTAGTATAAGCTTATCTTTATTTAATATAGGGTTCCCTTTAGGCCTTATAATATTAAATCCTATTAAGGTATTAATAGGGTTAGATATAATATCTCTTAGGGTAGTAGGGGCTAAGTAGGGTAATATAAATAGTTTTATAGACCTAGGGTAGTTAAGATATTTTATAAAATTAGCTAGTTACTATAAGTTATAATCCCTCTTTTACTTCTTATAATTATTCCTTCTTTTTATATTCTAGATATTTAGTTCTTTTAATAATCCTTCCTCTTTATCTAACTCTTCTAGATTAATAAGAACTATTAGACTAGTTTATAAATTAGTATCTTTAGGTATTAGTAGGTTAATATCTATTATATCTAGAGAGGAAACCTCTAGGTTTATAAATTAAGAGGTATACTTAGCTATTTAATATTTAATATCCTCTTAAGCTATTCTTTTTCTAATATCTTTATCTCTTAATTTAAAGTATTAATCGCGCGGAATTCTATCTACTTTTAATTAGGTTTAGTATCTTTTATAAGGTATTTTATTAGTAAAAACCTTTAATAAATAATTAATCTAAGCTTAATACCTTATCTTAATAAGCTACTTTAGAGGTATTAGGCTTCTAATTTATATAAAAGACCTAAGCTAATTAATTAAGTAAAGACTAGAGGCTTATAATAGAGGGTCTATATATTAAAGTTCTACTAGGTATAGTTATCTTATTAAAACTTCCTTAGCTTTATATCTTAGTAGAAAGCTCTTAGTAATAAATATTAGAGTTTATAGTTATCCTTTAGCTCCTCTCTTTAATTACTAATTATTATAAAACTAGTTTCTCCTATCTTATAAGTTAATTAGTAAACCTATAATAACTACCTTAGTAAACTTAGGTGCTTATAGATAAATAAGAAGTATATCAGGGGACTTAGCTTTAATTCGGGTAATTATAATATCTCTTATATCTCTATCTTTAAAATTATCTTCTATACCTATAACTATCTTATAATAAAGTAAATAGCTAGGCTTAGTAAGCCTTATAATATAGCGAGTAACTACTAAGATATCCTTAGTATATATTAGAGTTACTATTTTAAGTACGCTAATAATATTAAATATACTAGTTATAACTTACTATAAGTATAAAGGGCGAATTATCTCCTCTATTACTTCTAAGGTCTTATTCTAATACTTAATAAGGATATATTTTAATATTATATTAAAAAGGTCTATCTAACTAGGAATAATATCTATCTTAAGTAAAGGGTATATACTATATTTAATTAGCTAAAGCTAATAACTAAGCTTATTAAGAGGTCTAAAGCCTAGGATATCTCTATTCTTTTATCCCTATACTTAAAACCTACTTATACTTAGTTTATTAGGTATAAGCTTTATTAAAAGTCTAATTTTAAGGATAGGAAGGTTTAAGGATCTTAACTCCTAGATCTATATATCTAATACTTTATTATTATAAAAGATAACTTTCCCTATTATAATATATTAAGAGAAAAGTTAATAAGGGGAAAGTATAAGTAATTTATAAACTAAAGAGCTAAATAGAAGTAATATTTAAAGAAAAGGAGGAGCTATAATATAGTAATTAATATTATATAATTAGTAGATAAATTAAGTTTAAAAATAAATAATATATATATAAAGGGAGAGAGAAACTAGAGGGTTTAAGGGGTAAGGAGTACGTTTTTATATCTACTAATTATTTTAATAATATAATAATTTATTAGTAGCCTATAGAAGGAATAATTAACTCTCCTCCCTTACCCTCCTTAGCTTTAATAGAATAAAACGAACTTAGGATAAAAAACCTATAATAAATAGAATAGTAAATTAGGTAGTTATATATAGGGAAAGAATAAAAGAAATAACAGTTAGTAGTAGCTATTAAAATAAGTAGCCTAGTTATAAATTAAATAAATATCCTCTTCTATTCTCTATTATTAACTTCTCCTCTTATAATAACTACCTTTAGCTAGTTACTTTAATCTTTATTTAACCCCTTTATACTTTCTCTCTTATATCTATGAATTATATTTTCTTATTATAGCTAATTATAACTTCCTTATCTTAGGTATTAAAAATACTAATTAACCTTACCTTTATTATCTCTTATTAGTAATAACCCTTTAGGTCCTTAGCTCTAATATCCCTATACCTAAAATAAAGAAAAATAATAAACCTCTTTTTATTTAATACTCTAATAACTAACTTTAAGTATTCCTTCTCTTCTTTTTAATATCCCTATACCCTCTAGTTAATAATTATAATTCTTAGGTAGCTATAAGCTTTATTTAGCTTTAACTTAATATCCCTAGTAATAAATACTTAGAGGTAGCTTTAATATTATAAATATTCTCTAATAAGACTACTAAGGTAATAAGGCTAGCTTTCTAGAAGGCTTATCTTAGTAAATAGGACTTTAAATAAATATTTAGGGTAACTAAGGGGTCTAGAGAATTCTACTATTAAGTCTTTATTTATACCTCTATTACTTTCCTCGCTAGCTTATAGGAGATAAAGGTCTTTTAGTATATAGTAGCTATATATAGTTTATTTATTTAATCCTAAGGTAGTTATAATATAGTACCCTATATTTACTATAAAAAGCAGGCTTATACTACTAAGAACCCTATATCTAGCGTTTATATCTATAAACTATACTTTAAGTATATCTCTATACTAGGTACTCCTTATACTAACTACTTCTTCTATAAAACTTAAGAGAGTTACTTATATAATAATCTAAGTATTTATAAGCGCTATAGGTATAGAATTAAGCGTAATAATAAGATAAGGAGGAATAGAGAATTTAATAGTATTAAGGAGATCTTATAATCCTAAATTCTAATAGATATTATAGTTATAGCTATAGCTAAGTTCGACTTCTCGCTCCTTTATAATAAATACTATTAATAAACCTAGGAATATTACCCTAAAGCTAGGTTTATATACTCTTATTACCCTTTTATAATAGAGCTACCTCTAGAATTTAACCTTATAGAAATTATAGACTACTTAGGGCTTTATATTATAAATTAAGGTAGGAAAATAGGGTTTCTAGATATATTTATATAATATATAAGGGGGGGTAAAAAGGAAAAAGAGAATAAGAAGCTAGTTAGGTTTTAATAAGAAATTAAAGCAAATATTATATAAATAGGTCTATAAAGCTAAAGTTAAAGCATATCTAGGTATAAAAATTACTATAATCCTTTTTATAATTATCCTTCTCTTTCTCCTTAGTAGAAAGTAATCTAATATTAGTAATAATCCTTTCTAGAAAAAAGGGAGGGGTAAGAATAGTCTATTAATATCCCTACTAGGGGCTAATAACTACGATTTTAATACCCTCTTTCTCTTTTTCTTCTTCTCTCTTATCTTTAAGTTATTAATCTTATATTTATTTAATAAGGAGGGGTAGCTTTAGTATTATTACTAGGAGGTTAAGGATCTTATACTTTCCTAGGCTTAATTACCCTATTATAACTACTAATAAATATTAAAGTTATTTAGGCTATTATTATATTAAATAGTAGAGAGGGGTTTATTTTAAATAAGTAGGGAGTTACTAATACTATCTCTTACTTTTATCCCTAAAGTTTAAGAATATTATCCCTAGAATCTTAAACTTTTAAATTAAGAGATAAAAAGAAGGGAAAATTAGAATAGGTTTATAAATTATTAATTAAAATAAGTTATAATAAAAAAAACCTTATATATCCCCTAGATCTTCTATCTTAATATACTCCTTTTCTTTCTCCTTTATTATTTCAAGAATCTTAATAACTAGTTATTATCTAGCTTTTAAAGCTTTAATTACTTTCTCTAAATCCTTTAAATACTATTTTAATTATATTATTAAGTATAATAAATCCTCCTCTTCTTCTTAATTACTTTCCCTAGGTATTATAAGTTCCTCCTCCTCTTCCTTAGGTATATAATTATTATACTCTCTATTCCTTAGCGCTAGGAAGACTTTCGCTAGGTTTCTTTCTAAATTAGATCTATAAATATCTAAATTACTTAGTTCTTATTACCCTTTAGGAGCTTAAATAAATTTATAAAGTTAATTCCTACTAAATATCTTTCTAATAACCTTATTACTTATTAATATTACTAATTAATATAATAGAGCTTCTAGAGCTTATAAAAGGATATAGAAGGGGCCTTGCTATTAGTAGTTAAGCTTTTTAATAGATAACTTATTAATAGAGCCCTTAATATTAAATACTAGTACTAAATTACTTACCTCTAGCCTCTCTTTCCTTATAGTCCTCTTATATTAATTATTATAATATTCTATAGTCTTCTTATATTAACTATTAATTATCTTTTTAGCTTATTTTCTATCCTTATTA
Source organism: Colletotrichum ledebouriae (assembly GCA_036785755.1). Lineage (NCBI taxonomy): Eukaryota > Fungi > Ascomycota > Sordariomycetes > Glomerellales > Glomerellaceae > Colletotrichum > Colletotrichum ledebouriae. Next base: position 18,922 of record JAVHLU010002216.1, read on the forward strand.
AGGTATAGGAAGGCTTATAGATATATTTAAATCTCCTCTTCCTTTATTATTACTAAATCCTAATTAAGAACCCTCTAGGTTAGTATTAGGGTCTTAATAGGAGTAATAGGCTTAAACCTATATAGTAAGTAGAAAGGGCTAAAGCTAGTTAAAGTATAAATACTTAATTAGTCTATAAATAGGGCAGCAGGAAGGTATAGCTAAGGGTTAATATCTCTCTATCCTCTAGTCTATAATAATAATATATAAGTAATTAGCTAATAACTAGTCTTAACTATACTATTAGCCCTTAGGTTATATATAGATATTACTTTCCTCCTTATACTATATTTATTATTAAATTTAATAATAGCATCCTTATTCTCTAGTCCTCTATTAATAATAAGTTTGCTATATAATCCATAGTAATAGATAATCCCTTCTTAGATAAACTTAGCGATTTTAGCTAAAGTTACTCTCTTAAGCTAGTAGGCTTTAGGCTATCCTATTAGTAGATCCCTTACCTTAATAAGGTATTACTTACTTACTCTCTATATATCTAATAATATCCTAGTAAAGGGTTATCCCTTTAGGGAGCTATAAGTCCTTATATTATCTATATATTAAGCTCTCCTCTTTTAGTAATTAGAGTAACCTTTTAGGGATTTACTAATCTCTATATATATACTAGCCTAGATATAGCGATTAGATAGTCTTCTAGCTATAGCTTACTTACCTTAATAACTACTCTCTTTATAAGCTTTTATAATTAGCTTCTTTCGCTACTTAGGATTATTAATAACTCGTTATAGTATTAGCTTTTAATTTATTAGTCTAGTAAAAAGTAGGTAGCTATAAATATAATAATTTAACGCTCTAGTTTTAAAGTTATAATACCTTACTAGTTAAATTCCTATAGGGCGTCTCTATATTATTAAATAATAAGCGATTTATTAAGAATATATTAAATAGGTCTATAAATTATTAAGAAGTATATCTAGGATATTTATTATTGAGCTTGGAATTACGCCGCAGCCCCTTTGCAAAAAGACTATAATAAATTCACCTAGTTCGCAGGTATAATTCAGGAAACACTATATAGGTATTTAACCTATACCCTCTACTAGTTAAGGAAAATAATATAGGAACCCTATATATTCCTACTACTTATAAGCAAACCCTCGCATAAAGTTAGACGCGCGCTATACTAGGGCTAATTATATTAGAGCTAAACGGGCTACTAAGGCTCTCGTAGCCTAGAAATACCCTTACTAAACCTTTTAGTAAGGTACTACGAAAGCTACTATATAAGATAACTCCTTAACCTAAAAGGTCGACCTTCTAGTAAGGTACTAAAGGTGAACGCTACTATATAAGAGGTAACTCCTTAACTAGAGAGGTCTTTCCTAAGAGGTTCTTATAGCTAGAAGCATAAGAAGCTCTACTACGAGCAGGGCCTTATACCTCTCCCTTATCCTTATCCTTA